>JAHWXV010117155.1:0-20628 GCA_024586415.1 Phrixothrix hirtus
ATATATATATATATATATATATATATATATATATATATATATATATATATATATATATATAGCAAACTTTACTGACTTAAGGAGCTCATCTGGTTAACAATGATTACACCATCAGATGTTCTATTTTTATGTCCTAGGAGCAGTAACAAATTATTTTGATAACATTTCTCCTGTACAAAACTAATTGATAATACGTTATTAACAGCTAAACTATTTAGATTAAATCGTTCACAATTTTATACAATACAGAAACAATAAATGCGTACTTAAAATTAAATAACTCAATCTTGAATTAATTAAGCTGAAGTGATTATTTTAATTACAAACTATGAAATTTTCCATAGAAGTTGAAACATCGTATACGTTATCTAATCTACAAGCGCGCATGCCTATGTTTTGCTTGTAAGGTCACGTTCCTTGACCTGCTTAACTATGTTTTATCTAGTCTAGGTCAACGATCGTGAATTCCTCGATTATTTACGTACTTTATCTAACATAAATACTAATACAGGACTAATTATAAAAACTATTAGTATTAATAAACGGAAAAATGTCGGTAATTAAATATGAAATGCTTAAATAAAATATATACAGGATCTTCTAATTTTGAATCGGTGAAAATAATTTAAATTACATACAATTAGTGGGTCTTTACCTGAACTTAGTATCGAGTTTGTGTTTGATAATTACTAAATTAATTATTTATTTCAAACCAAAATGGATGCCAGGTAAAGGCACGTTACAAACCAAGTCTGGAAACATTCAAATACGAAAAATTATTCTGATAGCGATTCTTTCAGTGTAAGTGTAGTGATAAATATAATTCATTAAACTATGTACAGATTTCAAATATTTTTGTTTAAAATGTTAGTATTACATACTGCGTTTTTAAGTTGCTTTTATTTATTGTACATACAATAATTACATGTACATAATTTACGTTTAAAATATCTCACAATCAGTGTGGTATAACCTTCAATAGTAGATAAACTTCCTAAGGAATTGTAAGATGCAAGAAATACTGATGCACAAACAACTAAAGGGATTAAACAAAGGATAGCAGATAAAATGTGAATATTTCACGCAATATTGTTGCACTTCTTAGTGGTTATTGCACATGTATTTAACAAGAGTGACATGAGTTGAAAAACTAACGCTGGTAAGTAATTTAATTTACATACTACTAATTAAGAATTTTTTTGATTGTCATTATTCAATAATTTCTAATCGTATTGAAATGGATTTAAAACGTTCAGCGGGAGAGTATGCGAATTAAAAGGCGAATTGAAAAGCACTAGCTACAGTTTAATGCAAATAAAAATAGTAGTCCATTACAAACAAATAACTTTCAAAACAATACATGTATATCAAACGGCAGTAAATGTCTAAATGGTAGCTTAAACGATAGTTCTGTAAATGAACCAAATTGTAATGTTGAAAATGTTCATTTAGCTGATCTCTTTATTTGTTGATAATTTCAGTTCTAATATTAAAAGTTACTTAAAGCTTGGGCAATAACTGAACAAATTAATAATGCCGCTATTAATTCTTTATTAAAGGTTTTACGCAAATACCATTCGGATTTTCCCTTATGTACAAAAAACCTTTTGAAAGTATAAAATAATAGCGGTGTGATAATTTTGATAATTTCCTTCTGAAAGATATATTTTTCACGCTAATATCATAAAAGTCATTAATACACATGCTAAGTTGTGTAGATTATTTTTGAAATTGGAATTGAATATGTAGTTCAAGAAACACTATTAACTGATAATTTTAATTTCAGAAATAGAAAGAGAGAAATTCCAAGTACCAATGATATGAAAATTTTGAAAACCGTTGGTAGTACATTAGTTACAACTGGTGATTGGAACGGAATCAGAAGGAAAAAGAAGAATGATCCTAGGCTAGATGAAGAAGACACGTTCCTAAGTTGTCAACCAACTCACAACAGGCAAATTATGAATAATATTGATTATAAATTTTAACATTACATGAGATACTTAATTTTATTTTTTTTATAATTTTCATGTCAAATAACTTTATTTAGAATTTAAACATTTTAATTTCCTAGTCCTATATGGTTTTATTGTAATATCTGTGTCCGTTTTTGACAATTTTCAACGTTTTGCTCATCGTCATAAGCGATTTTATCATGAATCCCCTCATGGTAATGGGTAAAACTTTTACAATTTTCTAAAAATTGAGTTCATTTTTCCAACGTTAAGTTAAGTTTGTTTTATATGAATCACCTAATTAAAATTTACATAAAAAGGATTTAAACAATAGATACACGTGAATAGATCATGTTTAACTATTAATATACTATCAGATCAATAATATACCTGTATTTAAATATAGGTTAAGTATTTATAATGATTACTGTTTCAATATTAAAAATAAATACTATTTAAATATCAGAATTAAATATTAATACTATATGCTGTCAGCAATGGATCAATATCTAAATATTGGTTAAATATTTATAAATATTATTGAATGAATATTAAAAAGTCAATATCTAAATATTGGAAATAAATATTGAAATATAAATTCACCGTTGTTTTGATATTGTACGAATATTTAGATGTTAACCCAATATCAGGTCTATATTGAAATATGTATCAATATTGACATTGTTCACATTTTAATGTTCAGTTAGTATTTAAATATTTATTTTAACATACAATTTCTACTAGGGACTGGCCCTAAATAAATATCTTTGAGATTGAGATTTTCACTACCATTTCGCATTAATCATTAATTTTTATCAATTACTATTGCATGGATCCCTTAGAATTCCTAAAAGCACTTTGGGAGCTAATAGGAAAAATGATATAAAAGTGATTACTGCCTTACTATCCTTGAATAAACATTTCTAATAGTATTAAGCGACCTCGAATTCATTATTGGTATGTTGGCTCGTTAAGTTTTAGCTTATTTGTTTGTTTATTATTATAATTGAGGCTTTGACATACAGCGCTTTCGTTATTGCTATTTTTATTAGATAATAAACTGTTGTAATTATTAATTGAAAACTTCTATTGCTCGTGAACGAGTTTATTTTCAGGAATCCACGAAAATTTTTGAATCAAAATGCCTACCATTGTTAAAAATAAAGTGACTTCTTAAATGTGTCACTTGTGCTACTAAAAGCTTTGGGATGCACATCAACTTTAAATAAACAAAAATAATACATTGAATATTGTTTTGGATAAAAGAAAACAAGAGCTACTAAATTTTCACAATTTTCTTTGTAAAATGGTTTTAGCATAATCGATTTTTCTATTCTTAGAAGTTTAGAAAAATAATATTTGTGATGCATTATATTCCAGTAAAAATGCAAATGCGATGTATTTTGGAGTATTTAACATGAAATAACTTCCACAGCAGTGTAAACATCCAACATGCAATAAATTCAGTATCACAAGCACAGGTTCTCTTTCAAAATAAAATGCTCGGATATGAACAACTTACATTAATGGTAACATTTTTAGCTAACTGATATTTTTGTGACATCGCCATTTAATTTTTATAAATAATAACTCTCATTTTCTGTACTGTAACTTTTATAAACGTCTAAAGTTCCTGCTAAATGTCAGATTCCTGTCTATTGCTGTTCGTGCGATATGACTAATTAAATAACAGAATATTGTAAACATCTTTTACTATTTTTTGATATGGTTAATATTACAGAACGTGTTAAAATAATTCGCTTAGTAAAATTTGGTGACTAACGTTAAATATAAATTGAATAAAGACGCCGCGCCGTGTGAATAAATTTACTCTATTAAATTTGAACTTTTATTTTTATTAATTGCTGCTTTCATACTGAATAGGCTATGTGCTGCAATAGTACATTTTTCTTAGTAATTTGCATGTCACCTTATTTGCCTTTATTTAGTTGATATATTGTAAATAAAAGGAATTCTTGATAGAACATGCAGATTATTAAAGCTCTGTTTCTCTGTGTGCGTTGAAAATTAAGGTAACATTTGCATTTTCGACATGTTTAATGTATTTTACGATGACCACTATAAAAAATGAATAATTTTGCATAGGTTTCCATCATCAAAAGTTACACATTGCGGATAGCAACGAAACTATTATGAAGTGGGCATCACGTGTCGTGTGAAATATATTGCACACGCTGACATAGTAGGTTGTTATCGTAACAAATGAAGTCGGCGATGGTTATTCAGATGTTATCAAGTTTAATTGACATAAGTTATTACGCAGTTTTAAAAATTGTCACAAAATCTCTTTCAAATATAAATGATCATCGGAAAAGTATAGTGTATAATACGTGCTGAATAGATATTTCACGCTCCTGTGTTTAAGCCACTCGCTTGACGGTTCGTGGCCCAAACTCACACTCGTGTGAAATATCCCACTTTCAGCACTTGTTATACAATATACTATAGCATGTCTCTTGAGTTATTTTATTTATGTACTGATTATCCTATAGCACGTATTATTTTAGAGCTCTTCTTCAGCAAATATGACGAATATTTCAAAGCCACTACTTAAAATGTTCGTTACCTAACGGAATAATCCAAAATCGCTCACTTACTACTTGAATATATGTATAAACTGCCGTAAACTTTATATCAATTAATTATTCTGGCTTAGCGGAATTCCTATCTCTTTCGTTGAATATGGAAACGTTTTTGTTTTAGGCTTACTCAATACATGACATTCAAAATAGGAGTCGCCCCATAACAGTTATAAATCAATTAAACTGTGATATTGGGCATAATATCGCTCTCCAAGTTAATAGAGGAATCTACCCTTTCCAAGCCCCACTAGTTAGTTGTGCTCGATATCACTTCTATCCGACATCCATAACTCTCGACATGGTGTCGTAACAGAAATTTCAACTGTGACACAACATCAGCATATCTTTCCGATATATAAAGCTGCACCAATCACAGCAAGAGTAGTTTGTATGAGTAATGATATAAAATGTCTGTGCATTACAAAGAAGAAGAGCTGTTCAACAACAGATGTAGGGCTATTAAAGCTCAATTTGACTTTGAACAGTCCATACACTATCTCTTCTTCAAAACTATTCTTCTGCTATTTTTCACGTTCTTATGTTTTTTTCCATTTTAATAACCCTTCTTTTGAATCTTTTAATATTTCTTTCTCTGTTTTTACATTCCGTTAAAAACGTATATGTACGTGGGAAAGTCGGTAATTAGATTGTAATGATTCTTTGACTTAGACTCCTTTCAATGCTTTATTATTGGGTAGTGCAACAGAGTCAGTCCAAAGATTACCTCGATAACCTAAAGATACGTTTGCGGATACTTTATAGTTCCTGTAGGCTTTAAATGTTTCGATCTCTGTCAAGAAAGATAGTTTTATTTGAAATCTCTTATGTTTCCATTTTTATTTGTAATTTGTACATGCCTTTCATCAGGTTTACTTTTATTTGTCGCACTTTGTACGTTCAACTAAGGTTGCCCATTTTTAATTTACACATGAATTTACTGGTTTTAGTAATGAGAATATTTGTATGTGCTTTTAGTTATTTATTAACTCAGACATAAAGATAGAATGTATTTTTATGTGTGTATTAAATGAAATAATGAATTTGGTATTTACATCTTAAATTTGAATATTAATCATACAATTAAGCTAACTATCTATAAAATCGGTCTATTTACATATAATTCTGAATGTTTATGATGAAGCGGAGCTACGAATAAAGAATATTAAGGAAGAGCCCCCCCCCTACTCAAACTGTTGTAAATTTATGTAGCCAGCTCAGAAGCACCACCACCGGTTGACGTCATTTTTGTTAGTTCTTCGGTAAAGTGTTAAGTTGTGACAGTTTCTATAATCGTGTCTGATTTAACGAAAATTTCTTTGTAAATTAACAAAAATGATGGTTGTATGTGCCGCGTATGGTTACACTAATAGAATTACTAAAACAATGCCTGGGTTACTGTTCCATAGGTAATTTTTAGTCAGCTGATTTGTTTCTGTCGCATTTAACATTAAATTCTTTCTTATCTTTAATATTTACAAGTATTTTAGAAATATTTACTTATTTTGTAAATATAATAAGCTACAATTTTGGATATTTTGTAAGGGTTATTTATTTATGTACAAAAAGATATCGATAACAAATACTTTATTTACATACACATAGGTGTGCCTATAAATTTTTAAATAGCGTTTTCATTTCTTAAGTAAAAAACATCGTACAAATTACTTACGTTATTATGAAGATACATCTCAAGAGATATCATTATGTAGTTCAAATTACTTGAAACGAAATCGATCTTATATTAATTAAATTTCCTTGCGATTGTTAAAAATTAACAAACCATAGCAATAAGTTTGCAGGTTATTAAAATTATTTTGTTGCACTTATCATCAACTGAATTATGAAAAAAAACTTAAAATATTAACAATATTAGTACCACAGCATAAAGAGGATCATCAAGATAACTTGACAAATTTCTCATTGTGTTACTATACACCCAAAACATGAACTTGAGCTGTATTCAAGATTTCAATAACAAAATGTATCTTTTATAAATACGTGTAAGTACCAAGGCCACATTGTGCTAATATCACTATTTTTGCATGTAAAAGTCTATTTCATACAGATAAATATAACTATAATTGCTAGCAGTCCCGTTTATAAAATGTAGGTATATAAAGTTGCGTTTTATGTTAATATATCGATCGCCGATGAAACTTGAAAATATACATTGTGATTATCGCAAAACTTAAATACCAGTGTTTATGTACCAACTCATGTTTTTTTTACCTTAAATGATTTTTCGTATGTACGCCAATGATGGAGTAGTCAATACAAATTAGACGTTTTGAATACATGCGCAAAACATGCTATCGCCGCCTTATTGGTTAGTTCATTTGGACACAATTTTACGTATTTAGAGCTGTTCCTTAGTATCCTTTATTCGTAGAAGCAGATGTCCTTTTGATGTTTCAGCTGTATCACAATAGGGAACGTTGTTATTTATGTAACTTGATTTTCTACTGGCCTGGCCGGTATCAATTTTTATCATAGATCGATGTTCAAGATGGCGGAATATGCGTACGCAGTAAATGCTTAATTATTACTCATTTGTTAGGATGTTTCATTTATTGCATTTTACTAACAGTGTTTTTAATATTAAACAGATGCTCGTTTTAAAGATTAACTCTGTATGTGTCGGTGACGAAATTTATTATACAGTATCAGGTATGTTTGTGTTTATTTATTTTACATTGATGCTAAGTTTTCGTACAAGAATTTGAGTCGAAGTAAAAGCTACAAAGACTAACAGAGTTCGTCTTTTAACGAAGTGGTTTGTTATTGGTCATCAATTAGTTTCTCAGTTTTCGCAGTAGTACTTTTACTCCGGTAGTAGAATACGCGGATCTTCGTAGTAAGTACCATTTTTTCAGTTGTGCTTTTACACAGATAGTAGAATACGAGTGTCTTCGTACTAAGTATTCTTTTCTCAATGGTACTTTTGCCCAGATACTAGAATATTGAGCGTCTTCGTAGTAATTACTCTTTTCTCAGTGATACTCTCACCAATTAAGGTAATACAAAGGTCGATGTGGTAAGCTCACTGATTCTACAGCGATCCTTTGTGTTTATTTATATTGTAATATCGACAAACGGGGGAAACTAATTCTTTATCGCTACCTTCTTATTCAATCGCAGTGCAGTTTAATAAACCTTTTGAAAAATCAAAGTATCGATTTTTTTTGTTGCTATAATTTGCGCTGGGTCACACTAAGACTTTTCGCTTTTGAATTTTTATTCTAACCCAACGGGTTCTCTAGTCAACAGTAAACGTTCCGCTACATTTTTAATAATTAATTATACCCAGTTAAAATTTTTAATCAATTTTTATATCACCTTTGTATCTCCTTTAATAAATATTTGTGTTTATTAACATTTTAGTTAGCTTTGGGTGTAAGCAATTTGGTATTTGTAATTTGTGCTCTCGCGAGTTGCGCTTTAACTTCTCTCGGAACATTTCTTATCGGAAACTTCCTGAGTTTAGTTGTGGGAAATTGCAGGCATTTGGCGCATAAACTTTTATTCTTGGAAATGTAACTGTTTTTAACTGTTTTCTAATTGTTTAAATAGAATTTGCATGTATTTGCTTGTAATCTTATTCTAGATTTGACTTCTAGTTAAATTGTTTTATATAATTATTTTAAATAAAAGTCACTATCGACAAACTTTTTACATAAAAATTCATATTATGTATATAACAATGGTTCCAACAATTTTTATAACACATATTTTCATGATTATTATTTTTCAATTTTAAAATATAGATTTTGCAATAAATCGCTTTTAAACGTTTTTACAGCACTCGATATAAATAACTACCTATCTCGCCCACTACTTATCCGTTTTTCCAGAAATTCATTTTAAGACAAAAATTGATGAAAACGTGCGTTTCATATAGTAAATGAATTCCCTTATGACAAAAATCTTTAACAAAAAGCTGGAATTTACTTGCAACTCACGATATCATTACGAGGTCCAAATTGCTATTACAAAAAGCCTCATTAAGATACATAGTGGATTATATTATTTATTTTCCAACAAAGTTTCCATCAGCATTGATACATTTTATCCATTTATTTATTAATAGCTCAATAACTGCTACCTAAAACACTATCGGTTGCTTTGTCAGCCAGAGCCGAAATTCGTTTTCAACATTTTCATCGTCAATGAAACTTTTATCTCCAAGAAGAGTTTCTTGGGCACCAAACAGGTGGTAGTAGTTTAAAACTAAACCCAGACTGTAAGATGGATATGTTTAATTCACCAAGTCGTTGCCGAGTTGTGTGAGCCGAATGGGATCGAGCATTGTCGTTGTCGTCGAATTGCGTAGCGAGGCTACGTTAAAACGTCTCAATAGGATGTGGGTTTCATAGTCGCACCTGGATTTTGAGGATGAACTAGAAGCGCTCTCTTGTAGTTCCAAAATACAAGAGCATACTTTTACCAACTGAGCGCGTGACCTTGAATTTCCTGGTTTAAGGTGAGGATTGACGTATCTATTGCATTGAAGCACGCTTGAGTATCAGCTAGAAGTGATGTACCCATAATTCATCGCTAGTAACAATCCGATGACTCATGGTTTCCTCATATTCTGAATACTGCAACAGCTGCTGAGAACACAAAGCCGTTCGATTCCTTCTGCATTTCCTTGTAAACGATCTAGGTAGCCAGCGTGCCCATACTTTCCGAAAATTCAACCAATCGTGCATTAAGTTATAGGCTAAACCATGAGAACAGTCTACTGCCATTCCTGCTGTGTCTATCTCTATTCGTCGATCAGTCCTAATCGGCTTCTCTTCTCGTCGGATTGTTGCTTCTGTGCGATCGCTACCGCAGCACACGTTTCTCTGACGTTATTCCTTAGGTAGGCCAGTTATACTGTACAAAATGCATTATGAACGTTTTCTACTTTATTAACGAATTCTTAGAAGTTTGGTCCAACCATAAAGGTATCCTCATAACATCAGAAATCGTGATTATAAAAACCGCTACAATTTTTCGCGAGTTTCAACGTTATATTGTTATTATTTGTTTAATTAAAAAGACAATGTAAAAGATTTTAACAAATCACGGAGTGCGGGAAACGATGAATAATTAGAATAATTAGTTATAGATATAAATGTTTGTAAACCTATTGAAAATTAGATAAACTGTTAAAAATGCATCTAGTTAAAATAAGTTAAGGTAATTGTATATATAAAATGAGAAACCGCCAGTTTAAATATGAACCCGTCATAAATTTCAAGTACCGAGTGACTGTAAAGCGCTAGAATGAAATAGAAAACAAAGTACGCTAGTGGAATAAAGATACCGCGTATCAAAGTAGTATATAATGAGCGACGCAAGTACGCTAAAGGAGACTTCGCTTTCGAACGCGGAGCGTTCTGAACTTCGCTTTCAACAGCGGAGCGAGCCTCATCGATATACGGAAACTTCGCTTTTAACTGCGTAGCGAGTGGCTCCGGTATACGAGAACTTCGGGTTCAAATGCTGAGCGAGCTAGACACTTTGGTGTCAACCTCGATCCGATTCACTTCACATTTGATCGCGAGGCGACGCTCTATGTCCGAACGCGCTACAATAAACCTAAAGTACGCTCTCCTGTCAGGGCCCGCTTTTAGGATCAACCTTTGCATAAAAGACACGATTCAACCGGCGAACTTAGTTTACGCTTGGAAGTTGTAAAACCCTTTTTGCCATCGCCGACGAGATCTTCAGTTAAACACTTGCAAGTGTAACAGCAAGACTGAAGGCTCGTAAAAACGTCATCACAGGCCCTGGGTTGCCTGCCTTGTTTTGACGTCACAGTTACGCGTGGGACTTGGCGCATGAACTTGACAGACCCGTAGGGGATGCCTGCAAACGCTTCTGCCAGTTGCAAGTGTAACAGGCCGTCACGTGGAAAGATATCGAGACCGCAAATGATTGCAATATCAGAAGAATAGCAAATCCTCCAGGTCGAGTATTACCGTTTTGTATATCTTCGCTAACAGCGTTGACTCTAGACAATTTCCAAGTGCATCCTAGCATTCGCTAAGGGCTTGTATAAATTAATTATTGTTGGTTGAATCCCTCTTAAGAGAAGCTCTATTCAATTGATTACATTGACGAGAATTTAACCTTGTCATCCGTCCGCCATTAAAAGTTAATGCTAGCCGGAATGAACCATTCACTATCAGTAATGATTGATGCCGTCATTGCTTGAGCTTTATTAATTAGACTCAATAGTTAATTATCGTTGCATGATTGATTCGTTATGTACATATTAATTATAGTATCCCAGAGCATTTATTTAATTTGTTAGAAACCGTAGTAAATTGTTTTGAATGTCCCACCTTTATTTTGTACACATTTATTCTGAGTTTTTCATATTCGTTTTGTAAATAACCATTTATTTGGTTTTATTTATAGTATATAACTTATGAAGGTTTACTGACTTATTATTTATTAACCAGTTTAGCTAGGTATGAACGATCAAGCCCACCGTTAATGAGAAGTCCTGTAAAAGAAGAAACCCAGTCCGCACGGCTGTAGACTATCAAAGCTAAATATAAATAAAATAAATAAAACACGATGTCTTTTAAAAAAATTCACAATAGCAGTAAACGTGGTGGAAACAAAAACTTTTAAAGTTTGAAGACTAAAGGTCTATCAGAATGTTTTTGTAATTTGTAGAGTAAGCTAGTTTATAGATTAAATATAAAACGTCACCTGCACTGTGTAAATGGAAAGCGCGTTAAACACATTTTAAGCAAAATTTAAATGTGACTGGACATGGCTTTGAACTACACAATAAAGACGAAAAATGAACGAAAAATCAAAAGAAGTTATAAAAAGGGTCTCCACCATGAAAATACCCTATCTTTCCGTCGTTATGGCTTCAGCAATAACTAACGTAAATAGTACAAAATTGGTTTCGTCGAAAAAAGGTAACTGACATGCAAAACGGATACGTTACAGTAATGTTTAGAAAGGCAGCTAATCAAACATATTAGAGACCTTTTTACAAAGATATATTCATAACTATAATTATTTTTGAGCAACTATAGCACCCACGTCAAAATAATTATAACATACATGTATGGTTAAGTAAAAGCATTGTGAACCGAAAAGAAGAATAGCTTCATCTTTAAAGAACTTCAAACAAAGGTTAGTTCCAAATAATCAAATTATTATTGGCGCGATATAAGGAACTCCCATATATATCGGATGGGGCCTCGCAAAGGTAAACAAGGGGAATTCAATGTTATTTTTTTCCGATACTTTTATAATCCTTACAGTTCAGTTTTCAATAAATATGAAAAATAGGTGCCTAATGTTATTAAAATATTCGTATTTAAAGGAAATTAATTTAAAAATTAAAAAAATGTGTCCCTGAATGTGATTTGAACATCGGCCCGCTCGGCTACGAGGACGACAATCTAACCACTAAACTATCGTATACTTGATCTACTTCAGTTGTTAAAATGCGGTATTCGATGTTGCCTATGTCTTATTCTATTAAAATTAACAATAACTTGGAATTAGTTAATAATACATAAATAAACATATTCTTGCCTTGTACTACATTTTTCTGTGAACATTTTCTATATTTACATATTTAGTATAAAATCGCCTTGGGAGCATAAGTATTAAATAATATTGAACTCCCTATATGCACCTTTACGAGTGACCACCCGGTACATCGTTAAATAAGCAACCTTAAGTATTAATTTTAAAATCTGTTATTTGTAAAACCTTGGAAAACTAATCAACTGGATTTAATCCTCTTACTATAATTCAGAATTTCTTATAGTAAAATAATTTACCGTTAAAATAAGTAAATTTCAAAGCTTTTTGAGTAAATATTACTTGTTAGAAATTAAAACATGGGTGTTGAATTGCTCTTAAATTATGTTTTTATACATTTTCCAATTGTTTGAAAATTTCATTTATCTAAACAGTATTCCAAATCTCGATTTAGTTTGTGTTCCTTAGTTGGGAAATTTAAATCATTTAATTTTTATTTATTGTGCTGTCATTGACTGCAATTTCAGGTAGAAATCCTAATAATATACAATAAATTATTTCAGCAAAAGTCTATTGCCGCAAATTTTTAGAAACAAAGGACTTTTCGACCAATATAAATTAATTAATTTAATATAATTAATCTGAAATTAGCGGCAGTAGAACGACAAATGACTTTCTTTATTACAAAAATTATTGGGAGAAGTTATAATAATAATATGTAAATAGATTGCTAAAGTATCTATCAATTGTTTAACAAAAGTACAAATTCTACAATTACCTTTTAAATAAGTATTTAATACAATAAACCGTAATTAAACTTCATTTTGAAATTAAATATAATTATTTAAACGTTTCAGTTGCATATAAATCTCTTTGTCAGCAGATTTATGTTTGAATTTGTCAAAGCTATAACGAGAAACTTTGAACAATATTTCACAATTTTAATTAATCAAACCTGGTTGTGGGTAGTATATACATATAGAACACTACATACATACATAAATTGAAGAGGTAACCACTATGTACACATATCAATGATACTTTTTACCTAGTCAGGATATTTTGCATATAAATTTGATTAATACTGAATATCTACATTCTTGCTCTAATGCTAGTGTTTAACATATTTTTTATAATTTGATGCAAAATACGATATCTAAGAAAAAGCTACTTTTTGGGCTATAGAAACTGGGATTTTAGAACAATATTTTTAGGTATATAAAAGCTAAGATATGCAGATATCCATATAAGGGATAAACGTTTTACTTGTAATTTAATCCGAAAACTAATGCTGAACGAACGGGTACTGTTTGTTTATTATTTTCCATAAGAAAACGGTATGTTAAGTAATTGGATGTTGACTTATTAAACCATAGAACTGAGAAACCTTTTGATCACACGCTAGTAAGGCTTAGTAGATATATTTTATCCCATATATAATGTAACAGAATGTTAATAGTCAGTTAATAAATACTGTTTTGTAATTTTAAGCGAAAAATATACCTTTTCGCCGTTTAGGGTATAAATTTAAAAAAATACTTTACGATAGTCGTTAATACTACTTTCAGATAATCCTGTTTTTAACCATCAGCAAACGTCGTGGCGCTCGTTAAGGGAATTAGGAATCGGATAGATTTTATACTAAATCTTTGTTTTGGCATACTTCGTATCAATAACTCTTGGGCTAGAAAATCTTAGGTTTCGGCACAACGACGTAACGCTGTCTTTAATTGCCCCCTCCCAATCTACGCCTGCAGCATCCGGCATTTTCAACCTCCTTTCCTTGCACACGGTACCTCACGGATTGGAAGCGAGTTGCAATTTCAACTTACAACCTTTCTTGTGTAGTATCGCGGTAATCAAACAAATCAAAAGGCATATCGTTTTCTTTAACCTAAGAACTATGAAGTTTATAGCTCCAGGAGCGTTAAGCTTAAATGACGGAAAATTAAAGGTACAGTACATGATGACTTCTTTACGTTTACTTAGAACGGTAATGATAGAATTTCGAAAAATATCGAAAACGACAGTAGCGCTAAAGCCTAAATTGTATCAGAAATTGAAGAGAGTATGAAATAAATGTGTCTCAAACTCTAAAAGATTCGAATATCTTCGAACAGGTAGAAAGTAATGTAGCAATTGTAAACCAATCAGAATTTGAACCTCAAATGTCGTAAGGAAACTCTGAAAGACGTGAAAGGGGACTAGTTCCAAATTGGGGGATTATTAAATGTGTAAGGATGTTTGAAAATCCTCAAGATTATTCAGAAGCAATAAACTCCAAAGGCTCGGAACATTTGAAATCAACAATGAAGGACGAAATTCAAAATTTTGAGAGGAATAAAGTATGGGATTTATTTGAAAAACCAGAAAACTGTAAATTAGTCAGTAGCAAATGGGTTTGAACGAGAAAAATAAAAAATAAACAAAGATGAAAAAATAGTTAGATTGAAAGCGCATCTAGTTTCTCAGGGTTATAGTCAGGTGGAAGGTCTCTATTATAATGTAGCCTTCACTCCCGCGATTAAAATTAAAGTCTTACGAACATTATTTGCTTTTTGCGTCATCAAAGGTATAAAAACGATATATTTAAATGGAAAGCTTAAAGAAAAGGTTTAAATTGAGCACCCTAAAGGTTTTGAGAATGCAGAAAAACCAAATTATGTTTATAAATTCAAAAAACTTGCTTACTGGCTTCATCAATCGACAAAAATTGAAAGAATGTTTAAATAAATTTTTAGCGGAAGTTTGGTTTTAAAAGACTAAAATCGGAACCATGCGTTTATATCGATAAGAAAAAACAATTGATCTTAGTAATTTATATTGATGACTTCATAGTATTTGAGAAAAATGGATTAAATATTTTAAATTTGGAAAAGTATTACGAAAACATTTTAAAATCAGAAATTTAAATGAAACAAGTAACATTTTATCAATATCAGAATTGAAACGAATGGTAACAAAATTTCTTTAAACCAAACAAAATATATTAAAGAAATTTTAAAGCGGTTGGTACAGAAAATTCTAAAGGTGCCCCAACACTAATGGAAACAAATTTTGAAATTAACCCAAAACGCGAAAATGAACAAGCTAAAATTGACCCTATAGGTGGGGGGGGGGTATGCGACCAGATTTAGCTTTACAGTTAATTGTCCTAGGAAATTTCTCGATGGACCGACCGCCCGATACTGGGAATCCATGAAACGAATATTGCAGTTTTTAAACCAAAGGAAAGACTTACAATTAGTTTTTAATGCTGATTTAGGAAATTTAAGTATTTAATCCGATTCAAATTAGGCGTCGGATACTGTATACCAAAAGTCAACGAGTGGATTGTGTTAAATCTTGGTGATGCTACAATAAGTTGACCTGGGAGAAAACAACGTGTGGTAATTTTGTCTTTAACGGAAGCGAAATATGTGGCGATGACAGAATGCGCTAAAGAAGTTATGTGGTTTTTCGAAAGAATTAAAAATAAATGATTCTATTTCTAACAAAATATAAATTAAAGCTAATAACCAAAGTGCTATAGTCATGTTTAAAAATTAAATAAGTTCCGAAAGGTCGAAACATGTTGATGTAAGCTATCATTTAGATTTAATGGAAGTAAATGTTATTAATTTTAATTATATTTCAAGTGAAGAAAATGTAGGAGACATTTTAAAAAAACTATTGTTAACTGTAAAAACAGAAAAGCATAGAGCAAGATTAAGATTGACTTAAATTTTATTTTTAAGTTTGAAACATAAGATAAAATGTGTTTTAGTACTTGATCTTATTTAAATTTAAAATTTGAAACACTGTACAGACACGTGCAATTATACATATTAGATACATTAAGGAGGGTGTTGAAAGTATTAAATTTATGGTTGAACGCAACCAAAAATATGAATGATAGTAATTTCCCGAAAATTAAAATTGAGCATGTAAGATGTTAAGGAGTGAGATGAAGCCAATATGGCTAATGTTTCCTTATCTTGTGTAAAATTAATTTGTGTTGTATGTGCCCACAATTATTAAATGAATTACATTTATTTTAAAACAAAACTCTGCAAAAATATTTGTCAAAGTACGTGTTATAAATCAATCATTAGACTATAAACCAAAACAGATCAGCTACATTAGCAGGTGTGGATGATTGACCCGGACTAAAATGATCGGTTGTTTTTCTGTACAAAGGAAGATAGTAAGTCATGCTTCAAAAAAATTATTTAACTATCACACCACTGGTCAATGTAGGATCCTGACTTCCATTACCACATTCTCAGTCATCGATATCTACAAATACACTTTTACAGTATCTAATTATTTATTACAGGTAACGTACCACTTGTAAAAGATCGACTAGTTACGGTGTTGATTGATTGCTTTCATGCGTATGCCACCACATATATTCATTTATTTTAACAACATAAAGCAATTTTATTATTTACATAACAATCGTAGATATGCAGATCGAGACTAAAGACATTTTCATACGTTTACGTAAAACATCAATTTATTGTCCCACAGAAATTTTATATAATACACTTTACACAATTTATTTGTTAAACTTACATGGTTTAGATGAACAATACTTCAGACAAGGTCTAAAAGGGCTGTCACAAACATCACACTGCAATATTTTAAAACTTTCTATGATAACTTTGAAGATGAACTTTTCAGCTGGTCTCAAAATACGTTCTTACATATAGTCTGAAGCATACACTAAGATATATTTGCGAAGCTTCCCTCTCTATTTCGCTACAGCTCTTTGTTGCAGATGGGGTGTATCACGTGAAGGTAGAGAGTGGAGAATATACTAGTACTTCGTTTATACCCCTAAATGGAAAGGAAAAAGGATCAAGTATACAAAACTGGGAAAAATCCACAAACAGTTACAGAAGATCTCTAAGCAATGCGATCTAATGTTTGGAGCAGCCCTATGTGCTCTTGTTGCCTGATAGCCAAAGTTTTATAATGGTTTCATATTTTTCCTCTTGGTAGTTCACTCTCCTTACTTCGTATCATAATCTCGAAGGAAACCCAAATAATTATCGATTTTTCGTGATCTCTTCTTCAAGTTCAACAATTCCGTCTTGCTTAGCATACACTGTAACTACTAGCGGTGGATTTCGTTGTGAAGCTGAGGAAGATAAGTGAAAGTTATCCTCAAAAGTGTTCCCAGCTTATCTCCAACTCTAAATAGCCCATTTTCGCACCTATACCTTCTTCATGTCGTAGAGGTGAACACGGGTCTTCCGAAGAAATAACTCTACAAGCAACTGATGAAGGTGCGGCGGTTGTTTCATTAGTCTCCTGTAGTAAAGGACAATAATCCATCAACTAGTAGGTATGTATCTCCATCGGGTCGTTATTCGCTTCTAGCAGATCAATTTGAAACAAACTGATGTGGGTTGTGGGATCTGATGGATCACCTGCTCCATCGTAATCGATAAGCTATGCTCTTGCATGGTATTCGCCTGTACCGAAGGATAACCTTTGGCGCTGATATTCTCCAACAGACCGCCGCAGAATTGACTGTTCCTTGCTTGCCCTAGTTCCGTGTTATAAAATTAATAATCTATTTATAGTAGGCGCGAGCGCTCGCCTTTATCAATTTTACCCAAATAAGAACAACTACTTGTTTTTTATGAACTTGTAAGCTCTATTTAAAATTTTTTTAATTTATCGTGTGTCAAATTACCTTAACACTATATTTAGTAAAAAAAATTAAAACCTGGTTTAAATACTTATTTTGTAAAAAAGCATTTAAATGAAAACAATTCATACAAAGATAATTAAATTTCAATAGTATAAATTGTAGAAAATAATTTACTAGTACTACTTTAAATTTGACACTTACTCTATATAACAAAACCATCTTGCCCTGATTTATTTACCAATGACTGTCTACATGTAGGTTAAGTTTAAATATTTGTATATTTGTAGCCAAAAAATTCTATTCAAGAACTTCATTTATGAAACTACTGGCAAACTAAGTAAATCCCGTTTAGTCAATGTTACATGCAAATTCTTTTCTAATGAGATTTAAATCGTTTGTGAATTACCGTTTCTTATTAAAATTTTCTTGATCTGAATTTAGATTCTTCGGGATTTTCATTATTTCGATAACTGTCGGTTTGTTTAATTCTTATTTATAATTAAACCTTCGTCGGATAATTTAATTATTAAATTCGTATATTCAGCGATTCTAAATCAACTTGAGACTTCAAAAGCTGCGAATTCTTTTTGATGTTTCGTAATACGTATTTGTTATGATTTTATTTAATGGACTGAATTTATTGGCAATTGTTACCTTTGGAGTTGTTGAATTAGAGGCTCTCGATCACCAACACTTTGCACTTCGCTTATTTAATTAACGTTACTCGAAATAATTGAGAGTTCAATTATTATTCAGGAACAGAGCTCGTTTTTAGCTCTGCCAGTCTTTTTATCAACTTTTGATGTAGTACGGATTTCTACTACCTTTTCTGACGTTGATTAATGGTCTTTATGTATTTTGAAATTCTTGCTTTGTAATTTATGTCAATTCTATGATCTAGGTGTATCGAGGTTTTAAACTCATTGTTTTTGTTTCTTATCTAGCTATTATGTTGCTAAGAATAGGTTACTTATTCTAAAATAAACTTATTACTAATATCTCGAATCATGACTTTTTGATTTAGCTTGTGCTTTTCATATTAAAAACATATTAATTTTAAATTAATTTAATTTAGCTTAATTGAATTAAGAGATTTTGAACAACGCCTTTTATAAAATTATTTTGTAACGATAGGTACCAGTTTCCATTAATATATCGTTAGGTAAATGAAAAACGTCTGCGTATTTAGAATCCTTTTCTTCTTTATTTATATTACTGTTATTTATAATTTCTAATAATGCTTCTGAAGATTCTACTGATTATTTGTTCATCAAATAAAATAATCTCTTAATTTCTGATGTCAATTTTTGATTCTAAATTCTTTAAAATTACTTGCTCTCCGCTTGTGTTTAATGTTCGTAGAGGCATCAAGTTATTTTTTGGTTTTGCTATCATAACTGCTAAAAATATTCCTTGCGCTAATCGTTGATTCATTACTACACACTTATTTGTACTTTCTACTTTTTAAATTTGTTCACCTGACATCGTGGTCGTGGTTCATAAAAATTTTCACTTTTTGAATTCACTAGTACGTTCACTCTTCAAATATCAAAATTAAAGGATAATTGTAATGTTTAAAAATTTATTTGTGCTGCGTGTTTTCCAAAAAAAATCTGTTCCTAGAGTTCCATTCATTGTATTATCAAATTCCTTAATTATTACAAACTCATGTTGGAATGTAACATTTCTTACTTATATATTCCTCGTCCCTTACATAATTTGAAAATATTACGCTAATGGATGCTCCCATGTGAATTAAAAATTCAAGTGTTTGCTTTCTACATTTTACTGCAATTAAATTTAGATAATTTACATTAGAGAATATGTGCTTTCTTTTAGCATTCATTTTTTGTTTTGCTAAGTTCATGAAAAAATTTTAAATCCTTGTCCTCCTGTATACCGTTTTTTGTTAATCTGAATATTATATATCCTATTTAGTCGATTATTGAAATTTCGATCGTTGTTAGATGAATTATAACGATTAAAGCCCTTATTATTATTATATCTTGCACTCTTGTAATTTCCTCCTGGGCTAGTGTTTTCTCTGTGATTCTTAATTTGCATTGCGATTTTGTAACCTGTTGATCTTGTTAAATATGCGTTCATTGTGCCTATTTATATATTTAAAGCCAAGGTTATTCGCATTCCTCTGTTTAATGTGAAATGCTGATGTATCACTATCTGTCATGAGTCCTTCGTTTTTTTCTGCGTTGGTTACTTCACTTAAATCATTATAATTTCTTGTTCTTATTAATGTTCGCACGTCAGTATTTGAATTCCTCTTACAAATACATCAATAACTGATTTTTCATTTTGTTTTCTAAAAATTTCTGTGTATTTAGTATCGTTAATTTTTGCGTTAGTGTTTCAGTAATTTTGTCGTACTCAGTAATAGTAAATTACTTTGTTTATTATTTTGCAATTTATATATTATTGTAGCGATAGACAATGTTAAAAATGGTTTTTTCAAGTCTACTATGAGAGTTTTTATATCATAATTAGCATTTAAAGGCATTCTTTGAGATCGCGATAAACATGTTTTAATAAGAAAATTAATTAAAAAAAGTATTCCTTCCGCATTTAATTATTACTCATAAATTTCAATACCGTCTAGTAACTTGTACGTCGATTCAGGATCGTAGTTTACTTTATTTAATAAGTTAGTTGCTGCTTTGAACTGAAATTTGTCTCCCAATTTAAATTGTGTTTTTTTCAATATTTTGATCAAATTTCGTACACAAATTTTCTATAATTTCTTTATTTAACAACCTTTCTACTAACATATTTCCTATAACTTATACAACTTATATATTCTACAACTTACTACTACTACTACTACTACCCATCACGCCATTCCCTTACCGGGGTAGGCAAAACCACTAACAAACCTCCACCTTCACAACCACTGCATGCACAC
>JAHWXV010117324.1:0-18648 GCA_024586415.1 Phrixothrix hirtus
ACCATAACAGTGTATTTCCTTTTAATAATTCTGGCAAAGCGGTAAGGAGTTCTGTTTCCCTAAATTGGTAACATTCTTTTAATTCTTGTATTCTTTCTAAGAATGAAATTGGATCTGCATTTCCATCGAATTTTACATTCCATTTCCTTATAGCATCGTATACTGTAGCTGATCTCGATGTAAACGTACTTAGGTGTCGAAGTCTAGGCGGTTCTTCGATATCTTCTTCTGAGGTTTGTTCTGGCTCATTAGTTTGAGACATCGTTTCGGTTTCTTGTTCGGTACGGCGAGTTTTAATATAATCGGCGAGTCTTTTTCTTAATTCATGTACGGTACCTTGATCATTTAGGTTTCTTTTACGTAATTCGGCTCTTAAGGTGTCTTCCCTTAGAGTATAAATCCATGACGTACTTGTTATATCTTCCGGTTTTTACATCTTTCTACGACCTGTAACAGTTTAGAAAATTAATTAATACAATGTACTTACATTGATGGACGAATTCCAATGTTTGACGGACGGTTTATAAGTTTTACGGACGGTGTATATGCTATACGGACGGATTTCTAACTGTGTATGGCGTTATTTTCAAATTTAGGCTTTTTCCTACAACTATTCCTCTGCATCGAGTAACATTTTCTCCTGTGGCGGTTTGCTTTGGGATATAATATGGCTATCACTCTGTCTCAAGCTCTAATCTTCCGGTAATGGATTTATCTGCTCCGGGTGCCATTTTCTTCCGTGGTGATTTATTTTCCACCGCATCGGGCGCCATTTTCTCCTGTGGCGGTTTGTTTTCCTCTGCATCGGGCTCCATTTTCTCCTGTGACGTTTCCAGCTGCTTCGGAGGTCATTTTCACCTGTCACGTTTCGCCTTGTTATTTATTAGTTTCTCAGGAAGAAAATTATTTATATTTGTCGCAGATAGTCTCCAGCTGGACGGGCCTGGTTCAATCGTACTTATCTAAACTGGTTATTAAATTATAAGTCGGTAAAACTTTCATAAGTTATCTATATTATAAACAAAACAAATAAATATATACAATGAATATGAAAACTTCAGAAATAAAAATACTGATAGAATATATACAGTAATTAACTAAGCATTCGCAAATACTACAACTAATATGTACACAATGAAGCAATCATGCAACGGTAACTAATCATTTACAAGCACAAGAAATTATGGTTATGATCAGTAATCGTAGTGAATGGTTCATTCAGGCTAGCATTAACTTATAATGGCGGACGGTTGACAAAGTTAAATTCTCGTTAATGTTAATAATTAAACGGCGCTTCTCGTAAACGGGCTTCGATCAACAATGATTGATTTATACAAGTCTTTAGCGAATGCTAGAATGCACTTGGAAGTTGTCAATAATCCACGTTTTAAGCGAGGATACATAAAACGGATGTGATCGACCTAAGGGATTTGCTGCACTCCTGATACAGGCAATCCGATTGCGGTCGCGTCGTCTTGGCCCACCACTACCTGTTACACGTCTTAACTGGTAGCAGCGGTTGCAAGCATCCCCTAAGTATGTGCTGGATTCGTGCGTCAAGTTTCACGGGTAACTGTGACGACCGAACAAGGCAGGCAACTTAGGGGGCGGATAGGACGGGCTTCACAAGCCTGCAACCAGGTTGTTACAATGTTCTACTACCTGATGGAAGAATCGTGTTTAGACCTCGGCGACGAGCTCTACTGCCAAGGCACCTAGATTTCGTCAGCGGCGGCAAAACGGTTTCACAACTTCCAGGCGTAAACTAAGTTCGCCGGTTAAATCGTGTATTTTAATGTAAAGATTGATTCTACGAGCGGGCCCTAATACGAGAGCATAATTCGGATTTATTGTATCGCGATCGGACCTGAAGCGCGATCAAATATGAAGTAAATCGGCTCGAGGTTGACACCAGAGTGCCTAGCTAGCTTTGCGTTTGAACGCGAAGTCTCGCAGTGAAATGCGGAGCCGTTATATTGATGCGGCTTTATCCGCTGTTGAAGGCGAAGTATATTCAGGGAGCATTTATCGCGTCTTTTATACTTTTTTGATAGGCGGTATCTTTATTCCACTCACGTACTGTATTTTCTATTTCAATACTGCGTTTTGCAGTCACTCAGTACTCGAAATTTAAAGCGTGTACATCTTATCTTATTTCTATTACATACAGTATTAGTAATTTATCTAATTTTTAATTAGCTTATATTAATTTATTTACTTTTTAAATTAGATAATCTCCTTAGTTTACATACATTTACACCTATAATTAATTATTCTAATTATATAATGTTTCACGCACTTCGCGATTTGTTAAAGTCTTTTAAATTGTCTTTCTACTTAACTTAATAATAAAATTATAACACTAAAACTCGCGTAAAACTGTATCGGTTTTTATAATCGCGATTTATGTGTAATACAGGTACTTTTACACAATGTACATTTTTGCAAATCATTCTGGACATACGTTTTGTTAACCATAGGTGACTCTGATAAGACAAGTTCTTTTACATACGTTATAGCCTCTGCAGACTTGAATCAAAACCAGTAATTAATCATCTGTGAAGTCATCTCAAAACAGCTTATAACAAACGAACAAAGTTACTATTGAATAGAATCGACTAATTCTTGTGACATCCTAAGAATGCACTGAAAACAAGTGTAAGATTGCAATATGCAGCTAGAAACTTAGATTATACAAAATTAAGTTGTTTTAAATGAATTGATTCGTTTCAAATAAATGAATTATAAAAATACAAGAACTAGGGCATAGCAGTCACAATTCTTGCAACTGCGTTCCAAACTAGATATTCGGTTCTCCCAAAAGATTACAAAATTTGAAATCGGAAATGGAAATTAAATAAATACTTCAGCATTATAAATAAATTTGAGAATGAGCTTGAGTAATATGTTAATAAGAATTAAATAGTTAGTTAACCATAATATGGGATTTAAAATACTGGATATAAAGTAAACTTTAAATTATACTCAGACAGGTGCAGTAACTTTGAATAATCAATGTAGCAACATACCCAAACGCTCAGAATCTTAGAGTATCAACTCTATTATATCAATATTGAAATAAATATGTTTTTAGGAATAATTGAATATTAATTAATGTTTTAAAATTCTTGTATTTTTATTAAGAAAAAGTAATGAAGCCGTTATAACCTGACCCATTAATTACAACTCAAACAATATTTAGAGATGTTCTAATTAAACTGGAAATACTATTGTCGCTAGCACTTCTATTGTATCTTCCATAGATTGCTAGCTTGATTTAATCTCATCTTCTTTCGTCTACATTCCTTTAGCTTTAACCCATCCTAGTTTTCCGTTTTAACTTCATAATGTAGTAGTACTTTCACCAATCGATGCGCCTTTTAATTTAACACACTGCTAAGCCTTTTATTGTAATATCTTATCTACATAATAACGATCGTTTAAGTTGGTACTGTCCCTACATGCTATATGATTAATTTACATGCAGCATCTAGCGTATTAATTCCTATATCTTGACATTTAGACGTTTATCTAATTTATTTCCTGGTCACAGAACTGATATCGTGGAATAAGTCGTTCAATTGGTAACTTATTGATTAGAGTATTTACAAAACTTCGACCTCCCTTTTTCAAACTAATGTTAATGCCACTAGCCAGAACCTCATTTTCTTCCGTTGTGGAGAGTACCATTATATGAATATTTTAAAATAATGGATGTATATGTATTTAGTCTCTCTAAATTATTATCATATTTTAATTAAAGAAAGAAAAAGGAAAATTTAAAAATACCTTAGAGATTTATTTCTACATACATAAACAGAGATTTAGCTTAAAAATAACAAGCATTTAGGTTTTCTCTAAATAATTCAATATGATATCTTTCGTAACAATATAACATATTTAAAAGTATTGCGTTATGCCGACTTCCTCTTTCACAATCCATTACATTATGAACATGTGGTATAAGTTATCTCCCAGATCAGCAAGCTCTTACATTGCGTTATGTGCTCATTACCGTCATTTTTATTTTTAACATTTTCGCTACAACATTTAGGAGATAATTCTAGCAATAAAGACACATCCATAACATTGGACCAATTTAAAGGAATAAATGATTTTCTAATACAACTTCTAATATGCCAAAACGTTTTTAACCTATTTAGCATTAACTTCATAACTGATTACATAATTAAGAGTAAATAGTTCATTACTTTCTTGATTGGTTAACTTGGGCATAATTTCATTACCATTTCCAAACTTCTCTTTAATTAGAATTCTAGCTGCACCTGAATCGACTGTCGTAGCATCCGATACCATTATGGAAATCATATTTTGGAGTATCTGCTTTGGTCTGCTTTAATAATTTAAACAAGTCCAAACTAACACAGAGTCTGACTTTAATGTACTTTCGATGACCGCAATTGTCTGTATACCCACTTAAATGATATTGAATACAATTTCAAGGATCCTGAATCATGGAACCTTTGTTGCGCATGTAGTAGCTGTTTATTCATTTATTCGTAATAGGAATTAACGTTAACAGCAGTGCAATTCTTGTTCTCATTACCATTAGTACCACTTCCATACTGTTGTACTTTACGTAAATTTTAACGATTATTTATTTTATCAACATTACTGATTGCAACTACAGAAATGCCAGAGGAATTTTCACTTATATCTTCAAAATGGTTCAAGTACAATAAATCGTTAAAATCTTAGAAACTTTTTAGAACCTATATTAATTTAAAATCATACGAAGCTTACTGCTGAATTGCTCAAATGCTATCTGGTTATCAACACACACGTTTGTAACACACATATACTAAATAAGTAGGCAAGAGAAAAACAAAACAACTCGATTATTCTAAAATGGTCTCAGATAAATAGAAATCAACTTATTTCGTTTTGTCAATTAAATTGAATGAAGTGTTCCCTTCAGACATGATAATATAGGTTGAAAGGTTGTAGGAAGAGATCGGGATGAGCGCAATTTAGTGAAATAGACTACAGATGTCCTCAGTTTAAGGAAGCCCGTGGACTTTGCCGTAATTATTCAAAAAGGTTTATTGGCACGGGTAAGTTTCGTGAACAATAACTGCAGCAAAAATCAGCTATTACCATACTTCAAATGCAATATAACCTGCAACCACCTAAGGTTTTACTAAATTTGAATAAAATTAAGAATCGAATACGGTTGTATAAGCTATGTAAGGATTTAAGTATATTAAGCATTGCTTCTAAGACTATTACGGATACACGTAAGGATTTTAAAGTTATAATGCACAATCTATGTAAGACTTTAGATGTATTAAGCCTTAATAAATTAATAAATAAATAATTTTCCCCCTGAACAACAACTTAAAATTAAGAAAACCCTTGAAAGTCTGTGAATACACTCAAACTTCTTGTGATTTCACACCTTGTCTCTTATGCTCATTATGATACATTTTCCCCTTCTCCATATTATTCTTGCACATTCTTCTAAGCCCTTCTTACTTTGTCTCTTTCATACACAAATTCAACCTTTCGCCATCTCATTCTCTCTCGTTGATATATTTGCAACTGTTTTTAATTCATTTGCAATAACAACACTAATTAAAGCAACTACGCAAATTGTAATAATTAGAATAATGACAATAACTAGAGGAATTACAGCTTCTTACTATGCTTATTGTTATGAAAATATATCAATTGCAATAATGACAGTAATTGGAGTGACAGAATTCATAAATACATTGGTTACATACTCCTACTATACAAATACATCAATTGTAATAATAATAATGACACTAACTAAAGTAACTTAATAGAAAGATAGATGAATTAAATAATCTTACTCTGTTAAATTTTAAATTAAATTGTCAGCCATTTTCTAAATATTATTAATGCTAAAGGCACGCCTCCCTCACAGAAATTACATATTTATGATAACTTATCGGCTACTTTCTACAATTTGTTTGTCCAAAGACACGCCTACTTGCCTTGAGATCCGAGCTATTTACGCACGCCGAAACGCTAATCCCATCGCACGCTCCAGCTAACCCTAACCATCCTCGAATAATTGGCTGCCAAGGTTAACACTTTATAACATATATAACATCATTCTCTGACTTACCCTTTCTATTGATTTAATCTTGCAACGCGTTAAACGAAAATCTAACGGTAGGGAGTCATCTCACCCCCGTCCCACTAAATAGTTCCCCCTCTAATAGTTTTTGGTTTATCCAGAAGGTTATTTGTTATGATACTCAGGTTCGACTTTAGAACTTAATTTTACCCCCACCCTCCCAACTCCTAGCTATTGGCGCTAAAAAAATGCACATTAATTGTTTTTAGATGGAGCAAAGCCATCAAAACTAGAAGGAGACACGTGTAAGTTTTCCTTGTAACTATAACAGATTGTAAACTATCATATAATCTACCTACTAACAAATTATGCCTTGTAAAGGAACAAAAAGGTAAAAAATTTAATGACCCCGAAATCGTGATCACGTACCCATATATTAATTCCAAAAAATATATCAGAAATTGAGTAATGAACTTTCTATATTATTACAATAAATTGTATAGGAATTCTAAGTAATAATAGAAACTGATAAAATACAAATTACAACTTTTTACCATATAGTAGACAGTTTGATATATGAATATACAGAAAGTTTAAAGTATTGTAATTTAAGAAAACAACTTTAATATGAATATTTTAAAATCAGTAATATTTATGTTTATTAAAATGTGTTTAATTTTGCGCGTATATATGTACATCTTGTTTAGTATTTAGCCCCAATGATGTGTTTTTAGGGAATACTTCACTACATAATTTATTTTATATATTCTCTAGTAACCATTATAGCTAGGGTTTATGCAGATTGATCTAAAAAAGAGGAAGTTATTTTATGTTCCCCTAAATTAAGCTACAATATCGTATTACTTCAAAAGCCGATTTATTTTTGGCAACAAAGATTATTCGAAACCTTAATATGTTTTTTATACGCCAAGGCTCCTCTTTAACATAAATATCCTACTTTATATACACTTATTCTATATTAAGGTAAATAATGTTTTACTTTAGTCCGTTATAAAATATATATTAGGTTACATTTTAACAGATAAGCCACGTTTTTCTTTGCTTAATATAATTCTAATTCCTAAGTAGATTTTTATTTCAGAACTCGTAAGGATTTAATTTCTTAAAAATTTGCAATTCTATGTCCGCACAGTTCATGATTTCGCGTTTAGTGATAAATTATTTAGTTACTTTCCATTTATGTTAAATTTGTGTGTAAATTGTAAAATATTTTCAGAAAGTTCTACAAAATTGTTTGATGTAAAATAAAGCGAGGGTATTTTTGTAAATATTAAATTAAGTTTATTGTAAAGTAATTCAAATGATGAATACAGTTGCTTATTTAAATATACTAACAACAGTCAAAAATATTACTAACATGGAGAAATTTGATGACATAAATTTACGAAATTAGGATAAGCAATTACAGGTACTTTTATAATTTGTTATAAATTTTAATTAAATTTTATTTTTCATAAACTAAACTGTTAGAAATTTTATTCTCGCATTCTAGTGGGTGTATCGCACTATAACCCCATTATTCAAAAGGGTAAAACTAAAAAATTGTGCAATTGTGCACACTGAGTTACTGTAGCTGTTTTAGTCACTTTTAGTTAACGAAATAGAACTCGATAGGCGCTATTTCAGAGCTATGACTTAATACGATTATACAAAATCTGGTGTGAGAAGACACACGACTTTCTCTTACATCCATAGATATACAAATATGCAATGTCCACAAATGATTAAAATATTATTTATGTTTATTTTGGGAACGATAGTTGTAACGGTCACCTATCCATGTTACAGGTCACGCAAAATCCAGAAATTTTGTGTGCTAATTCACTTCATCGAATTTTTCAGCAAAAGCGCTAAGTTCACATACAAGAATATCAAAGACATAAGAACCGTAGCAAGTTTTAAAACAATTGTTAAAGACGTTTTCGAGAAAATCTCAAAAAACCTAGAAATCCCAAGAACAATGTAGCACTTCCGGGCATTAGATTTTAACTAAATTCTTGCCATATTATGCACAGAAGGCAAAAAACTTAAATATGATTTTTCATGTTCATATGATGATTTGTTTTTGAGATATGTTGTTCATAACTAATACCCCAAGAACTTCCAGTTGCTCGATTTTCAAAAATTTATTAGAGAAACTCCTTGTTTAATACAAAACTAAATGAGGTAGCCAAAAAATATATTAAGTTTAAAAAAAAATCGTTACAGCCGATTTCAAGAAATCGTTAAAACAGAGAATTCGGTAAATATCTAAAAACGACAGAGATAAAGTAGAACTTCCGATTATTAGATTTTGGTCAAATTCTTGATTTGGTATACAAAGGCAGTTATGAGCACAAGTATAAATTTTCCATCAACTAAGACTTCTGGTTTCATAATTATTTTATTTAGAGTTAACGGTGAAAATACTTCGGATTGCTCAATTTAAGGAAATGTTTCGGAGAAATAACATAAACTATATAAAAGGTTATTAAATCGTTCAAAAAAATCGTTATAGCCAATTTCGAGAAAATTGCGAAAAAAGGAAAATTCGGAAATTTCTCAAAATAAAAGTAATAAAGTTCTACTTCCGGTTATTGCATTTTAACCAAAGTCTTAATTTAGTATAGAAAGGTGCTTAGAACTTCAAACATAAATTTTCATTTATCAAGGCCTTTTAGTTTCATAGTAATTTTATTCAGAGTTAATGGTAAGACTACTTCCAGTTACTCATTTTATGGCCATTTTTCTAAGAAACCGTCTTAATTATATAAAAGGGCATTGAATATTTAAGAAATACAATAAATTAAAAAAAAATCGTTACAGCTGATTTCGAGAAAATCGCGAAAAACCAAGAAATTGACTAGAGTAAAGTGGCAATTCCGGCCATTAGATTTTAATGAAATTATTACAGTCGCGTGCAAGGTTGGATAGAAACTCAAATACAAAATTTTGTTCATCTCCGACTTTTCGTTTTCGAGATACTTTGTTAATACGCACACAAGGACGCACGCACGCACGCGCGCAAGCACGCACGCACGTACGCACGCACGCACGCATGCACGCACACACACACACACACACACCAGAGAATTCGGCCACATGCGATATTGTCATATCGCCTTGTGACAAACGGCCTCAATTTTCGTTAAGAGGTGACTGACTTCTGCGTCACAAAAACGCTCCAGCACATGCTTCCAGTCTTGTCCCGTAATACTTGACAAAGTACAAAGTCGTACAGCTCCGTGAGCTTGTGTACAGTCCTGATTCAGGTTATTGCGACTTTTGGCTGTTCCCAAGATTAAAAGTGCCGCTCAAATGACAGCGACTTGAAGATAAAGAAACAGTTGAAACTAATACGACGAACACTCTAAGGGATATACCAAACAACGAGTTCAAGGACTGCTTCCAAAAGTAGAAAAGCTGTTAATAGTGTATTCTTCAATCAAATGGGGACTACTTCCAAGGATGCCACCCGACTGATGACGTAGAATAACACCAGTGGGGAATATGAAGGAAAGTTGGATAGTTTTGGGACAGTCCTCGTATCAAATTTTAATATATTATAATGATAATACATCATTAGAATAAGAATTCTATTCTTAAGTACGAATAGGAATATAAATTCACCCTTGTGATTAATTTTAAAGACCATAGTTACAAATCAATTGGAATGTGTGCTCTTTAATTTAAAAGAACAATGTTCGAATACAGCCCAAGTAGGTAATATTTCAGCAGAAAAAATGAAAGGTCTGCCATTTTTTCGAATAAGGAGGTAAAAATATGATGTTTAGCACATAATAATCCTTGTTTGGTGTTGAAACCTATCTATGTTCGGCTTAATTCTAGAAATTATGGCAAAATAGGCACAGTATTTCACGTAACAAGAGAAGTTTCACCTCTTTAGGATTTAACCTTAATTTAGTATTATCATACGTTTGAGTTTAATGGTCCATAGAATTACACAGTTTATGTATACAAATGATCGGTGGCAGTGGTACTTCTTCAACACTCGCTTTGAAAGTCTAAATGTTTTTGTAGAAAAACTATTAAATTTGTATTGCATACTTAAGTTATTTAATATATTTTTATACAAAGTTTTACATTCGTTCATAAAATGTTTGATAAATAGTTATTAAGTTTTTTTATTCAATTTAAGTAAATCATATTTATGCTGTTTTTCAAATAGCTAAGAGTAGAATCTTTAACTTTAACTCTAACTACTTTCTCTTACCCTATATCAAATACAGGTATACTTCAAATTAGGAAAGAAGATCTCAGCGTAATTTATTTAACCATGAATATCTAATATGTCCATTTGGACGTTTAATGTGTAAATTGCTGAGAATGATATATTATAGCAATGTCTAACAACTATACAAGATATAATTTGGCTAAAGTCGTAAAAAGGGTATAAAAATGTACATCGCAGTGACGTCTCATGAATCATCTTCCTTGGTATGAAGTATAAAAGAGAAAGTATTGTTTTCGGCGAAAATTTTCGATGTCAAAATTTCAGTGGAAGTACATTGAGAACGAAAATCATGTTTTTGGAAATTGATCCTCGCGTGTGCATGTGTGGGTGCGTGCGTGTGTGTGTGCGTGTGCGTGCGCGCTGGCATGTACGTATGCGTGTGCCTTTGCCTGTGTGTGTGCGAGTACGTGTGCGTGTGCGCGCGCGCATGTGTATAGAGGGGTGCGTGCGTGTGTGCGTGCCTGCATGGGTACGTACTTAAAATCAACAACCCAAAGTATTACTTTATTTCTGTCGCAACTTGATATTTTTGGAACTTTAGATTTTCGCAATTTCCTTAAAATTTGCTGTAACATTTTTACTTTCTCTTAGTTACATGAAATACAGCGTGTTTCAGATAATATGCCATTTCTTTTAAGGGCTGTAAGCATACCCTACAGACACCCCAATAAACGTGAAGTTAAAATAAATACGAATAAAAAAGACCTCTTTTCTAATTATGTACAACGAGCCGCCTATGGTTGCATTCAGACCAAAACTGTTAAATCATTCATAAAATTATAACTGACCTACCTAACAGAATCAATTTATAATAACATACATTTTTACATCTGTATTAGGCACACTGTGATTTGTTTACTACAATAAATAACGGGAAAAGGGGATTGCCCTTTCACACAATTGAATGAATTTAGAAATAATGTATACAATTTTTTTTAACAATTTTGAAGAAGTTATGTACGAATAACTGATAATAATAAAAATATAGTTTAGTCATGCATCGTTCTAAAAAATATGTTTAAATGCAATGCAACTATTTATTGACATTTTTTAATTTTACACCTAAAAATAGATTTTCATTTCTGAAATTGAGTGACATTATCCTACGCTTAATATAAAAATACGTTGAACACTTTGACACGTTTTAGATTTTTCTTGTTGGTTTTGCAACAGTATTCAGAGGAATGGCACAATAATTTGCCCAATTCGACTTAGAATAATCAAAAATTGTTTTATACGCAAGTTTAATGAAAAAAAGTGATATTACAGGAATATTGTAATAGTTGACACCTTTAAAACAATCTTATTGATTAGATTTAATATAATTAATTACCTTACGTTTTAAAACTTTTTAAAACAGTTTTCCCTAACATTTTCCTCGGATACATAATTAATTACCTAAATGGTCAATTAGATTGTCTTAAAAATTTCAGCTACATTATTACAAATTCCTTTAGCATCATTTTTGTGAAATTGCCTTCGAAACTACAAACAATTAGAAATGTTAAAAGTATGTTAATTAGCTTACAGATTTATTTCTCATAATCTAGTTTTCCATTTTACGGTTTTGAAATCCATATTAATTGAATCATACATTTGTAAGTACTTCATTATTACAGACCGTGCATAACTTTATTAACTTAAAAACACCAATCAATTAAACACGGTGTAGATGGGCACAATTTGCGATTTAGTTTTTATTATTAAAACACTTGTTAGACAATGAAACACATGTAGTAACGAACTTAAATTGGCATAATTTCGTTTATCAAAATATGGGTCATTGGCATTTAAAAAGGCGTAACATTTTACAGCCTTGTTTTTATGTATCTGCTTCGAAAGTTAAAATAAACACATACAATTCTGCTCTACTATGGAAATATTTATTTAGTAAGAAATACTTATTCGATTATATTTGTACATTTGAAAGCATGTGCATAGTCGACTCGTCATTATTAAAAAGATAAATTTTTAGTATTCGTAGTGCTATTATCTTTAAGCTTATTAGGGTGTCTATAGGGCCTACTTTCATCCCTAAAAAGGAATGTCATATTATTTGAAACACCATGTGTAGAGAAAGTAATGCTTTCAGTCAAAATTTTCGATGTCCAGCTTTTAGCTGAAATATGCGTTTTCAGGTCCCCTGCATCCGAAAAACATGTTTTCAGAATTTTCTCTCTCTATCTCTCTGTGTGTGTGTTTGTACATGTATGTGTGTGTGTGTGTATGTGTGTGTGTGTGTGTGTGTGTGTGTGTGTGTGTGTGTGTGTGTGTGTGTGTACGTGTGTGTCTACGTGTATGTGTACGTGTGTGTGTGTACGTGTGTGTACGTGTGTGTTTACGTGTGTGTGTACGTATGTGGTCAATATATCTTGAAAACCAAACGTTCTAGAAAAGTAAAATTTTATATATAGGCTTATTACCGCCTTACCACCTCCTCCTAGTAAGAATTTCGTTAAAATTGAGCGACGCGATTTTTAGGCTTTTTGCAATTTTTTCGAAAACGGCTTCAACAATTTTTTTAAATTTTGCGCCCATAATGATATATTGCATGAACTAATTGGTTTCTCTGAGAAAATTTGTTGAAGTGAATTATTGAGGAAGATCTCTAGAGTTAAGCAGTAACTTGAGTGAGTGACCGTTCCAATTATCGTCCTCAAAATAAAAATAAATTAATATTTTAATGATTTGAGTGCATTATTTATACACTTAATTACTTTTTATTTAAATCTGTAATTTTTTTTTAAATGAGCTTAAAATTTAATTATCAAACTCTTAGTACATGTATAAATGGATGAACTATTTATGCTTTTAAATTAATTTTAGAATTTACAATTTAGGTGTATAAGAAATTAACTGATGCCAATAAATTCAAATTAAAATTAAAATGGGTAAGAGAAAGAAGAGTGTTGTCTCACACCAGATTTTTTTAAACTTGGTATATTTATTAGTTACTAATTTTCATTTGATATGAACTAAATGATTTGTCCAATAATTTTCCAAAATCGAGTAACCGGAAGTACGTGAGGTATTAACTGTGAACAACATATATCAAATATTAAACATGGTTTAGAAATAAAATTTTATATTTAGGTTTATTTTAATAAGCACATGCAATTTCAAAAATTTTGTTAAAACCGGAAGTACCCTATTTTTGGGATTTTTAAGTTTTCTGCGATTTTCTTGCTAACGGTTCTAACAGCTTTTAAAGCTTGCTAAGGTTCTTAAGTGTTTTAGGTGAGATTTGCGTTTTTTCTATAAAAATGCGTTAAAACGAGTTATTATAGAAAATCTGTCGGTTAAGCAGCGTTCTAGGTGTCTAATAACGATTATTATTCTCAAAATAAGCATAAATAATATTTTAAACATTCGTAGACCTAATTTGCATATCTATAATACGTAAGAGATCTGATCTACATTTTCCATGTAGTTTCGAACTTCTACATAGGAGTTCTCAAATTAGATTCCTCGAAATTATAACGAATACTGCCCTTTCCAGAGTTACGACCATATTTTAGAATTGCGAGAATTTCAAACAGTTTCTACAAGTTTTCAATTTCAGATTAATGTTTCCTAAAGAGTCCTGAAATAATGGGTAAACAGTGTAAAATTAAATTGAACTTAAACATCTTGTACCTATTGTACAAAGAAACCTTCGACTATAGTATGGTTGGTTCAGCCGTCCTATTTTGGCGTCTACATTCACTAATATCATTTGTGCTACTTTACTTGAAAGCACCCTGTTTATACCAATTTACACTTATTTACAATATTAACTAAAACTTTAGTTTACTGTAAATTAATTAGACTTTTTCTGTAAATGAAATTTGAATAGAATTTCTTCTCAAGGATATTCAAAGAATCAAACTACATATATGGAAAAATTTAAATATATTTCTTATAAGAATATGAAACTGACAGAGCAGTAAAGGATTTAGTGGGTTAAAATTTGATCTGATGCTATGGTAATATCAACAAGTCTAAGGTAAAATGTCAACGCACAATGCGTAACAAGACATAACAAGGCTGCTTTTATCACATCAATGTGTCGGAAGTGTTGCGGAAAGCCTAATATTTTAACATGAGGTAATAATCTGCTTTCAGAAACTTGACAACGTAAAGCTCTTTCCAAAGCATGTCAGGAATTATAACTTTTTCGACATCGAATAATAATTTTCCAGAACGAATAGCTATTAGAAATTTTTTCATATGTGCCTTATCTGATTGTATAGGAATAATTATATTAGATAACATTTTCTACGAACTTTTGTGTAAGTTGATAAGTTATATAAAATAGTTTGCAATACATAAACTAATAAAACAGTGCTTCTGACGAATGTAATAAACAACCCAATGTAATATTATTAAGTATTATATTAATTAACCCTATCATATACCTTAGCATTGATATTTATGAAATAGATAGTGTTGTCAATGTTATTTAGTTAGACAATTTCATTATTTCTAAGTTAACTATAATTTGATAGATAGACTTTTGCTGCTATGTAAGTTTCTAGAATTAGTTTTTAGAAACATATTTCTATTATTACCTCATTTAATTTCCTGCATGAACAAAATAGTATTGGTAGCAAACATTAGAGACAATAAAAACTTAGCGAAAAATTCTAGAATTTTCTGGAACCTTCTTTGTAATACAATAGGTGATGTAATCATCAATGACTCTTTGCGGTAACCGATATCTGCCAATTTAATTAGGTCAGCAATAAGTCATAGCATTACAATGTATTGCTTTATTATTATGACTAATTTTATTCTTCGCTAACCTAGAACTTTTAGAATTTTCCCTTTCTATATAAATAGCGTGAAAATTTCCTTAGTTTTATTGTTTATTAGAATCTTGTACTGTCAATTACTGATATACATATAAATATAAAAATACATAAATAGAAATATAGACGTTACTGTTAATGCATTGTGAAATAAATATTTAAATAAATAAGTATATATAAATATCGTAATCCTAGTGAATATAAATAAACATTTTAAAACAATTAACTAGTTTCGTTACCGTATATTTTAAAAAGTGATAATCAAAAAATTCTTTCCAGCCAAGCGAGATTAGTTCAGGGAGTCGGTGAAGGTTCCTAAAGATATTATTTATTTTAATCTAGAAAAAATTGAACGTAAAATTCGTAATCAAGGGCGCCATCCAGTATCGTTTGTCTAATGCAGATAGAAGCTTCTCGAGGTGACGAACAAGAAAAACTCGGCAGTGCAACTATATTGATCTAAAACAACTAGATTTGCTAAATTCTCACTTTCACCTAAACTTTTTAATTCGGCTGCAGGTTTCTTGGCCTAAGAAGATTTAACTGTAGGCTTACAGCAAAAATTGTTTCCATAATCAATAATAGTAAATCACGTAAATAAATAAATTCCAAAAGTCAAAAAAATAAACAAACATAGTCACAATAAGAACAGAACAGGGACATGCGAGCACACCACGGAAATGTGTATTTATCGCCTTATGTTTACCAGATGATTCCATTTGTAGTAAAAGATTTACCAACAAGAGCGTCAAAATTTTAAAATGTAGTGTTGACCACATTGATTAGAATGTCGTTGCCAGGCTGCCACAGCTGGTTTCAGTAGGCTCTGGCAAATTATTATAAAGAGATACATCGTTCAACAACGAGTAAAAATTATTAAAATTTATCATCTAAGTGCATGTTCAATTAGACAAACGTTTCGTACATAACGAGGATTTTTACGGTCAACATAATCAACCAACTGAATGCTTTGTTTATTGTCGCGTTAAAAATTTGAAGGAACGGGATCGCTGATAGACGAATCAACATCTTTGCGCCATTAAACCGGCCGATCAGCGAATAACATCGCCGCTGTAAGTCAGAATATGGGAAAAGATCCTAAGGCTTATGATCCATGACGTTCTCAACAACTCAGTTTTCTCAGAAGATGAAGTGGAGAATTTTGCATCAAAACCTTCTCCTGAAGGCCTAGAAAGTTCAGATTGTTCAATAACTAGAGCATTTTGACGATTGTTTGCGTCAGGATTTAGCAATTAGAGTTCTGAAGTAGTTGAAGACGATTTAGATTTTGGCTCAAAAATAATCTTTTAGGATGAAGCGCATTTCTGGTTGATTGGATTCGTAAGCAAATAAAATTGCAGGATTTGAACTAATGTAAATCCTTAAGTGATGAACAAAACACCTATCTATTATCAGAGGAGCTCCGTTTGGTGCAGTATTCGAGCTCACGGAGCGATTCGCAACTATCTTTTTGAAGATGAACAGGCAAATCACGTTTAAGTCAATGGTGAGTGCTACAAGAATATGATAACAGAGTATTTGTGGCTGAACCTGTAAAATATTGACCTAAGTAACGTTTTGCTATAATAAGACAGGACAACATGTCAAACAAAGCGCGTGACCATGGAGTTGTTGCAAGAAAAGTTTGATGAATGGGATATTTTGAGAAATAGTAGTGTTAACTGGCCACGAAAGTCGCGTGATCTCTGACTCTGGACGTTTTTCTATGGGGATACCTTAAATCCCAGGTCTACGGGAATAAGACATGATGTATTCGTGACTGCAAGGACCACATAACACACACTAATAGCAGTTTACCGCCTAATATGTTTGGAAAGATAGGGATGGGGTCTATTAGACACAGAACAAAATATATTCATGGGAACGCAAATTAGAGAATCAAGGACTCCGTTCATACTCAAGTATTTTAGTGAAGCTACGGACATATCTGAAGTTAAGAGAATTAAACCAAATTCATTATATACACGTTAATTGCTATTCTAAGTTTGACTACCGTATCTGACGTAATCTTTGCGCCAATTTGATTATATTAGCTGTATTTCTATTATGTATATACCTATGGTATAGAGTATATATCCGGAGAATAGAATAGCTAAATGTAAATTCTTATGTCGTTCTCCGTTTCGCTTGGAAATACGCAATCTATACTGAAAAATCTGATGTGAGACAACACACGACTTTCTCTTACCCATTTTAAATGTAATTTGAATTTATTGACCTTAATTACTTTCCTATACACCTAAATTATATACTCCAGAATTAATTTAAAAGCATAAATGATTCATCCATTTATAATTTCCTTTATACATGTAATAAGAGCTTTATAATTAAATTTCGAGCTCATTTAAAGCAAAAATAATTTATAGATTTAAATAAAAAGTAATTAAGTATATAAATAACGTACAAAAATCATTAAGATATTAATTTATTTTTATTTTGGGGACGATAATTGGAACGGTCAGCTATCCAAGTTACTCGCCAGACAAAACCATGCCGAACTCTCGAGATTTTTCTCAATAACTCACTTCAACGAATTTTGTCAGAGAAACCAATTAGTTCATGTAATATAGCATTATAGTCACAAAAAAACGCGGCGAGTTCTAAAAAAATCGTTAGAGCCGTTTTCGAAAAAAGTTCAAAAAACCTATAAATCACAAGAATAAAGTGGCACTTTCGGGCATTCGATTTTAACAAAATTCCTACACGGAAGTGCTAAGGTGGTGATAAACTTATATATAAAATTTCACTTATTTACAACGTTTTTTTCGTGATGTATTGACCACACACGTACACACACGTACACACACATACACACACACACACACGCGCGCGCGCGCGCGCACACACACACGGACGCATGCACGCACGCAGACACTCACAAACACAGACCCACAGACCCACAGACCCACAGACACACAGACACACACACACACACACACACGCACACACACACACACATACACACATACACACGTACACACTGATCAATTTTTAGAAACATGTTTTTCGGATGCAGGGAACCTGAAGACCTATATTTCCGCTAAAAACTGGACATTGAAAATTTTGACCGAAGACATAACTTTATACTATATTTCATATAAGAAAGTAAAAATAGAACAAGTCAAGATAAAAACGTCAAGTAGAAATGTTGTAAAGTGATTAGTTCTAGAAACTGAGAATTCAGGACGGAACATTCGTAAGATAATTTTTTCACGTTTTATGTCCTTGGAAAGTACATACCACAAAATAAGCTTGATCTGCTTGGAGTAATAAAAAGTAATATACTAAATTGCCAAAGGCATTGACAAATCTATAATATTGCTAAGTATATTCGTCAGTTTTTGGTTTTACTGATGATGTGGCAATTGTGCCGTGTTGTTCCAGGAAACGGAAGGCTATCATAATGCTAAGTACATTCAACGGCGGCGCGTAGTGGTATGTCTTGGGGGTGCACAATCCGAAACAAACATCTTTACACTACAGCGAATACAAAAACACTGAGAGCACAACTTCAA
>JAHWXV010117326.1:0-21090 GCA_024586415.1 Phrixothrix hirtus
AAGGTAGTTAGGATCTCATATACAAATTTTCATTTATTTAGGACTATCAGTTTCGTAGTTATTTTAGTCATAGTTAATGGTAAGACAACTTCCGGTTACTCGTTTCATGGACATGTTTCTGAGAAATTGTTTTAATTATATGAAAGGGCATTAAATCTCTAAGAAATATTATAAATTTAAAAAAAATCGTTATAGTCGATTTCGAGAAAATCGCGAAAAATCAAAAAATGGCAAGAGTAAAGTGGCACTTCCGGTTATTGGATTTTAGTGAAATCGATGCAGTTGCGTGCGAAGATGGATACAAACTCAAATATAAAATTTCGTTTATCTATGACTTTTCGTTTTCGAGATATTTTGTTCACACAGGCACACACACACAGACCAATTTTAAAAACATGTTTTTCGGACTCAGGGGGGCCCAAAACGTGTATTTTCGAAAAATAATACTTTCTAAGAGAAAGTAAAAATACAACAGTTAAGATGGAACATCAACATTTAGTATATTAAACAAATACATACATAGTTGCGAAACTTTAGCCTATGTTTTAAAACAAAAAATGCAATATATAAAATTTCCTAATTATTAAAAAAGTCGTTACATTTTCGGTAAGTCATCATTGTTTGCATTATATAGCTGTCAATGGAAATACAATGATAAAAATTTTGTTCACGTTACATAGCTGTCCACAATAATGAGAGTTTACATTAGCGGGCTTCTACTGCATATTATTGACACTAACGGAGTTTGGCATCCCCTCTGAATCTTAAAATAACTTAAAATATTTGTAATACACTAGAATATCATTAAAATAGGCCTCCCTTAGTGCTGTATGACATGCTAAATTTTGTATAAAATTCAGAACAAAATTTCAAAGTTACGGTAGGCCTGAAATAAAATATACTAAATTTATAATGCAATATATGCTATTTTATCTGGTCAACTTTGAAATTTTATATAGAATTTTCTTCAAAATTTAATAAGCTTTTAATTATGAGCATAAACTATATAATCCCGAAAACAAATGTCTTTTTTAAAGTGTGGCAAACAGTAATAAACGATTTACAGGAATTTCTAACAAATTTAATTTCTGTGACTGGGTATCAAATCCAAGACCTCAGTAATGTTAAACAAGCACTCAATTATAGCACTCCTTACTAATATACTTGTATATTACCATTGTGTAGAAGCTCATAACAGCTTATGAATATTTTTACTTTCTCTTTCCTTTATATGCACCAGATATGTGCCCAATTCAGTGGCATCCTGTACATTGAAACTGTTATCTATATTTATCATGTTTCTGTAAGTTTTGATCCATTTCCTCCTCTACTGAGCTTGCAGTAAAGTTTTGACTGGCTTTGTTAGTAATTTGAACACTACTGTTTGGCTGTGACAATGCATAAAGTTAATTCAAGTTTTTTTTGAATTTTGAGATTAAAAATTGATATTGCTACATTTTGTAATTGAGCAAAAGATTTTGTTATATTGCCATTTAGGAATTAAATTATTTGTAGATATATGTTTTATATTCAACTGTATTGAACTTTGAATTATGTTGTAGAAACGAGAAATTGAAATGCAGCAACAAATTGAATTAGAAGATGAAACTTGCATGGAACTTAAGCAAGTATTTGCAAATCTTCAACAACAAGTTGAATTTAAAAGAGAAAAATTAAAACGTCTTTATAACAAGCTGCAGTCAATGCGGCAAGAAATTAAGGACAATCATGATGAGTATTTACGAGAAAGACAAGAATTAGTGGAATGCAATGATGATGCCACATTGTATGTTTTTCATGTATTTTTCTTACTTCAACTTATAAATGCCTTTAATTCTAGACAGTTGCGGAAGTCTTTAATGGTATTAGAAAATTTTGTACCACCTGAAGAAAGATCACGATTAATAAGTTTAATACAATTTGATGAAAATAGTGATAACTGGATTCTTAAACGAGAAAAACGATGGTTAAAACCTGGTGATAGACCTGTAGCTCGCAAATATAGGCGACCTATATCTGAATATACTATAAAAAAGAGTTCAGAAGTAGATTTTAGATATCGGGTAAGTTTACTTTGTGTATTTATTGTTACAGTTTTTAAAATCATTTAATATGTTTAGAATGAAAATGTCTTAGATTTAAAACTGGATATGCCACTTAGGACAACTCAAGATTATGTTAAACCTGAAATTTGTCCACAAGTTAAAGCAGCTGTTAAAAATATTATACGAAAAGATATAGAAAATAATCGAATTGTTATTAAATTAGCACCTCATGGTTACTCATTGAGAGGATTCTCAAAAAGCGAACTTGAAGGTAGATATAATAAAGCTGCACAAAATACCGTTGAAGTTCATAATAGGTAAGTAAAAGAGTTAAAATATTGTTCGATTAATCATAGCAGCACATCTTTACTATTTTTTCAGAATTAAACAAATTGCAAAATCTGCAAAACCTACCTATTAATATTTTATTATTTCAGTTACTGCTATTGCTAGCAGCTAAGCATCAGCTTATATTAGGAAAATTTTTCTATAGTTAATTTTAATTCAAATTTAGCTTTCATTAAAAAACGCCATTTATTAGTTACCTATTTCTCAGGAATTGAGAATAATTTATGTTCTAACAGAGTTACTCAATGGGTTGCACAAAACATTGATTCTAAATGTTAATCTATCATATGATAATGGTTACACAATAAAATTAAAATCAATTGAATACCTTCCTCAATCAAGGTAGTAATCACAAAAAGGGAATTTTTTAGGAGAATAATTATATTATTAAGCGGTAAGACCACTCCAGGTATCAAAAAACAGGCTAATTTTGGAATTTTTTTAATAAATAAAAGCAGTGGAAAATTTAGTTTAGGTACTTTATTAAATATACATTTAAGTGTAAGAAAAGTTTTTATTCTTTGTTTTAATTCTAAAACGGCAGCTTCAGAATGCAAGATTACAAAGCACTTTTCATGTGAGACTTCAATGGGTGCAACGACTGCTCCAACAGATTTCAATCTAGAACAAAAAGTTGCTATTAGTCCAGTCACCAGAGACAAAAAGCCCATCATATCTCATATTAATGGGAATCACAATGGAACCTTCAGAAATAGTTAGTTCCTTGAGAGTATAAAAAAAGGAAAAGTTCACAGGGGTGTGTGAAGTCCTCAAAAATAATCTCAACGGTGCAAAAATTTGGTTTTTCATGAATAAGTCAGAAAATATGCAAATTGGGAATAAAAGTGTGTATTACAAAATTGAAGAGGAGAAAATTCTGCACAGAAAAGGTTTTAACGAGTTTTAACATCCAGTTAATAATTTACTTGTAAAATTCAACATTTGAATTTGAATTGTGCGCTAAGATAAAAACGCGTTTCTGAACGCCTGATTATTGTTTCTTGTGCATAACTAGTCTTATATATAAATATGACTGTGCACTAGCTTACCGTACAGCTGCTTCCATACTCCTCTCATTGTATCCATTTCCAAACCTATATGCCTTTTATACTTGAACTCGTAGAAAAGTTATCATTACTATATAGTCCAAAAGTAGACGCTTTTATCTTTCAAATGCATCAATTTTATTCAAGTATATGTATGAAATTCGCAGCAACCAAAAAGAATTGAAAAAAATTGCTAATTTGGAGATGACTTCATTTTATACTGATAAGTTAAAAATATTTTTAAATGTTCTTACATTCATTAATAATGTCTAAAAATCATAAACATTAATAAATATACATGTTCGCTTTGTGAATTAGCGAAAATTAATATCTTTAATCCTTTTTTTGGCTTAGGAAGTAAGCGAAACTATAACATTTGATATGCATCTGAAAGTTGCGGTTTTTCTCTTTAAAACACTTTTTACAATTATTCTATAAAAAGTTATAACTATTTTCGTACCTCGATATCGCTACATTCTTGCTCAATTTTGTTTTCCGCACTGAGCCCAAGAATGCGATTACGTGTACCTTACAAATGTATTTTACAAGTAAATTATGAACCGGACGTAAAAACTTATTAGAACTTTTTTTATGCAGAATTTTCTCCTCTTTAATTTTGTTATCTACACTTTTTCCCCTAAATTGCATATTTTCCGACTATTCATGAAAATCTAAAATTTTGCACCTTTGAGCACATTTTTGTTTACTTTGCACACCCCCTACCCTTGCGAACTTTTTTTACTTTCTTTTATACTCCCAAGAAACTAACTATCTCCAAAGATTCTGTTTTGATTCCCATTAGTTCAAAGTAAAAACCTCTGGCAACTGGACTATATGCCAATAGCTACTGGATAACATGCAGAAATTTGAAAATTTAAAAATACCATTTTTACAATAAATGGTACACATTTTAAAAAATTATTTATCACCAAAAAATTTCATGAAGAATTGTTTATAAAAAATTAAGTTTATGATTGATATCCACTAGATAATATATTTAACAGGTCACTCTCATAATATCAAGAGAATTAATAAAGATTTGTAGGAGCTATCATTTCACCTAATTTAAAAATTGCAGTTTTAAGAAAAATGCATTCAAAGTTTTGAGTAATATTGTACAGTAGAAAATTTTATTACACCTTTAATCTGCAGTGCCTGCACCATACAATTGGTCTTTCACATTGACATTCTCCTCTTCTTCATTTCTTCTGGCTGATTTTAAAGCAAGCCGAGATATTTTTTTAGCTTCAGTCAACAATCGTTCAGATAACTTGATGTGCTAATTGTCTACCTAAATGCAGAAATATAGCAATTGCCATAATTTGCTTATTCCATCATTGAAGATCACACAGCAAGATTTTCTGCAATATCAAAGAAAGTTTTCCCACTTGATGTTGATTTTGGAGCCATTGATCACTCTGTAGCATTGAAGTGTCCATTGCTGTTCTGTGTGAAGCCACCTAAGTACCGTTTTAAGAGATCATTGCTCTTCGTTGATGGGCTTAATGGTATTGAAAACTGTTTGTGAAAGAGATTACAGAAATCTAAATTCAAGCACACTGTACTTATTCGAACATGCTTGAAGATTTGAGATTTTTTTAGACTATGAGAATATTTTATTTTATTATCTTAAGGCTTTAAGGCAACATAATTAACCAAAAAAAATATCAATTTTTTGAAAATACCTATATTTGTAGGTTGTATGACAATATATGCTTTAAAAATTTAATTGTAAATTTTTGATCATTAAAGTCCCAGATATCAGGGTGCCAGTGATATAGGGATCATTACTTTAACATCAGATACAGCTTGTTATGTATGACAAAAAGTGCTTATAAACTATGTGTCTAAATTGTATATTATTTGAAATATTTGTAATTAAAGTTTCCTATTATATCTAACAATAAGTAACTGGCTGATTGTAAGTCTCAACAGAATGATACATCTGATTTTACACTCAGCATTAATTGTATTGAATTCATAATTAATCTTTAAAATTTAATTTTCTTCCTTAAAATTTCTTGTGAACTTTTAATTGTGCATGTTTATAATCTCTAAAATAAAAATAATATCCTCAGTTTATTTGTATTTTATTAAAAAGTAATACATTTCTTAAATAACTTTTAGTTTTAAAAATGTGGTATAATCTTTTAAACAATTTTAATACAATGTTAAACATTGCATTTTCATAAATATCCTATTATTAATAGTTACCTTCAATTGCATTGTGTATAATTTAAATTTTGTCAAAATATTCAAAATCAAAATAGTAAATAAGTTTTATGCAAATTTGATATAATTTTTATGCAGTAATAACATATCTTTTATACAAATTAACGTGAATCAAACATCCTTTAATTTTATACAAGCTACTAAAATTAAAACTTATGTCAATTTTAGATATTTAACAAATAACAATAATTAATTTATAATTAATAAGCAATAGTTTTAAGGCAAAAAGTAAATTTAAGCAATTTAAAAGAATATGTTCCATTATTTTTATTGAAACAGCTAACGTGACCTTGTAATCAATAAAATTCATGAATAAGTTGGTACAAATAATCCACAGTTCAATTTAATACAAAAGTTACATTAACCAAATTAGACCATGACAAAGTACATTAACAGTAAATGTAATATGATATTTGTGAACAGAAACAAAGTGTTATTTATGTTTTTAATTACGTTTCATAGTTTTTTATTAAAACAGCCGATATACTTGCACTCCATGAAGTACATGAATAGTAAATGTAATTTGATATTTTCTAAACAGAAACAAAGTGATATTTATGATTTTAATTGTGTTTCATAGTATAACAGGCTCAAATCCAAAACGTATTTTTATGCAAAAATTTATGAAATTCTTTTTATTCAAATTAAAAAATTTTACAGATTTGTGTTCACCAAATGTATGTTAAATAATGCTCCTTATATTCATGACACCTTCATGATTCATGAAGTCAATGTAAATTGATTTTGGCAGATATCATTTATTTATTATAGTTTTTGCCACGGTCCATCAACCAAAACCAATTTCAATATACATTGTGTCCACAAATGTGGGCAAAACTTTCAATTATTTAAAACAAGATTTTGAATTTCAAAAATTAATATTTTATTAAACATAAATTTGAAGTTATAATTTACATGTGTAATTCTATTCTTTGCTTTTACTTCAACCTATGCTCTCAAATATATTATGAATACCTCACACAAGGCATGTAGCACTTCATTTAAAATATTGTTCCGAATCTGATATAAATTTTATTTAATGCTTTGATGTTCAGTGTATTTATTTGTGAGTTTGCTTTGCATATAACTATCATGTAAGTTAAATCATTACAATCTGGCAAGGATGCAGGCCATTCTTCCTTACTGATAAAATCAGCTACATTTGACTAATAAGATGTGTGCTCATTTAACAGAATGGAATGGTGCGAATTTATCATTCCCAAATAACTCCAAGGCATTTTGAAATGTAATTTTTTGAACCAAAATCTAAATAGGGAGTTAAATGCCGCTAAAATATAAAAATAATTATTAATTAGTGCAGAACAAACCTTTGCAAAACAAAAATCTAATATGTTGTCAAAGGCTTTAAATTAACTTAATAATTGAACAAAAAATACCAATCAACTCAAGAAAATATGACATTTTTAAATAGACATAATTTGTATTCTATACCCCTTTCCACAAAAACCAGGAATAATGCACCACATTTCAAAATATCACTCCATAGCATTACAGAAGATATATCATTTGACAGCTCTCTGACTTCACAGTATATTGACAACATTAGTTGCATATAGTTAATCATTTTGTGAATTGTAATAGTTCTGTAATACAAATAACTCTTCATTGCTAAAAAGTATTATATTTATATTATATTTATATTTTTCTTTTTTTGTAGGCATTCTCAAGTCCTTATAAATTATATTATCTACTAAAGACTGAGATATTTGTATCTGTAGCTAATTTTCATAATGAACATTGTCAATTTTGTTCAATATGTTTCTATATCGTTTTGATATTTCTGGCGGTGCTTAAAGTTCATGTCCTTCCTATAACTTTTCTGTTTTTTATCCGATTTGGACTTCCTATATCTCATAACCACATGTTCCATTAATATTGTTCACATTATTTCACAATTTCTTTTGCCAATTTCATGTAGCTTCAAAATTAATCGCCATCCAGCATTCATAGTACCTTCTTTATCACTAATCGCATATGCAACCAATGTGATTTATGGTAGTAAACCTCAAGTTGGGACATGCATATTTTTTCAATACATTAATCGCTGTAAAAATGAAAATCTACAGTTTTCCCATACACATTTATGAATAGGGTGTAAATAAGCATTACTTGATCTTCCTTTCTTCATTGCTTTAAGTTCCACCTGTGGTTTAGTTAACAAGTCGAGTTACTGTGCTTCGGGATATATAATTGTCCTGATGAAAACTCTTACAAAAGTAGATTAAAAGTTGACATTTGAATACTGTTTACATTCCCTTACAACCTTGTTCTAGCTTAGCCAACTTATACAAAAGCAACAAATACTCTGCAAGTAGCTCATAAGTTACGGTTTAAACCTTTTATCAAGTTTAATTCTGAATCTTAAATTTTGTGAGTTACATCCATTTTTAAACCAGGTATTCGATTGCTGATAGCTTTTATCATTGATCAGTCAGTTGACTGTTGATTAATCTGTCAACCACTATTTGTGCAACCCATTATAAGTACAATAGAATCCTGATTTTAAATTTTAACAGTACATTCCAAAGCTACTGGATCGCATCATTGAAAATTTCCAAAATGTATGTTGCACATTTGACACCACTGAATATATACATTAAAATTTGTTACCATCAGGGCTGGAAAAGCTCATAGTTTAATTTATTACTGCCAGTTTAAATAGCACCATGTAAATTGGATAAATTTAAGGTATTGTGTTAATTACAAAAGAAAAATGCCTTTTAATCAAATTTATAGGTCCTCTATTGCTAAATGGACTGGTATAACTGAAAAAGAATTGTAAATACTCTATTGAAGATGCTCTTCAATTTCCAAATTCTAGTTCTATAACATGTCAGATTTTGCATATGTTCAGTACGTTGCACAATATTGTGCATTAGCGAAATCTATAAATAAATCAGTTGATCTTTGCATGGTGTGAGTGTAAAACCTATTTTGTTCAAGTATTTATGTATCCAAATTCTAAAAACATTCTCACTCCCATCTTATTTGTAACTCAATTTAAAATAAATATTTGTATATTTAATAGTGGTCATGTACGATGTTGAATCATACACTTATGATGCACTGTTTAGAAATATAACAAAAACCATTGTGTTTTTATGCCATTTAAATTTATTTAATGAATTATGTCTAAATATTATTCGGTAAAATAATGCATGTTAAATTACTTTAAAGGATTTTTAGGGAAGTTGTCGCAAAATTAACACCATAATTACTTATTAATTAGTTAATAAAATATTCTAGTCATCTGATGATATGTTAATTCTTCATCTACAATGACTGCTTCTTCATTTTCATGTTCTGGGATGTCAGGTGATTAAAACAATCAAAACCACTTCAATTTATATTGTGGTAGACTTCAAAAATCTGAAGATATCAAAAGCAAGTTTAACACATCCTGGTTGGCCCCTGTTCTGGAAGCCTTACAAGAAAAACTTCTTTTGTATTTTTAATATTTTTATCTCTTATGAAATTTTACTTTTAATTTTTTTAAATGAATGTCAAGTATTAATATATAGGGTGATTTTGAAATTCACCAAAAAACTTTAACACATTACAGTGAATGCCTAATGACATCCATTAACAAGAAAACCGCATAAAATAGAACACTTTTTTGGAAATAATCGAAAATGTCAACTTTTGCGAACTACAGGAAAATGTGAATACAAATAAGTATGTCTAGACAAACTTTACATGACACGATGAATGAAATGCTGTTTTAATATCAAATTACAGAATGTATGCTTATTTTGTATGTACATTAAACCTATTCCAATGACCTACAGTTTTATCCGTTTGTAGACAAAAATTTAATAATTAATTTTAAATATATTTGATTACACTTAAAAACCATATCCAGATTTTTATAAGGAACATAATTTTGATGTTTCCTTTTTTAAAATTCATATAACATAAAGTAACACTTACTTTTTTACAGGAAGTGTTCAAAATGTTTTGCCATAAGTTAAAACAATTGCTGTAATTGCGATATTAGCTAATCTATCCATTAATTACAAAATCACAAAGTTCAACTTAAAATTAAATGGAATTAGATTAATAAATACACAAAACTGAAAATTAATACACTTTGATAACAAAAAATTAAAACATAAAACACACGATCAGATCTTGTGTTATTGCAAGGGTTCTCAAACAGGTTTTAGCATGTTGTTAATGGCATTGTTTTGGAAATGGCAAGGAATTTTTTAAAAACAATTTTTTCTCTTGATTTGGAAGTATCCCTGAGTGTATGGTTCAAGTTTATTGGTACATAAAAAAAAATTAAATGTAAAAGTATGAGACTATGGCTTATTTTAATAGGCTTTAATACCCACAGGTCTTCAAATTTGATGTAAAAATTATATTAAATAACACAACGAATTCAAATACCTAGAATCTAAAAAGCGTGATCAAAAGAAGGCCTAGAATGCAAATTTACCTAGTTTATCCTAATATTATCAAAATTACTTATGATTGCTTTTGATGAATATTTATAATTCAAGCAGAGTTTTCTCCCTCCATGACAACTAAAGCAATATTGATACTTGGCACTGAGGAATCGAAAGATTACATGCATAAATCAACTTGTCTGTACCTGATGTATGTATAGATATGGTGTTTGTCCATGTATGCATATTTTAAATACTTTTTGTATCTTTTAGACCTTACTATCTAACAGGCCTGATTATACTCAGATACCCTATAATACTAAATAAAGGGTAACCTTGAAAAGATATTAAATGCAAAAAAAATTATTAATAACCCCATTGGAAGTAAGAAATAAGAAATTATTTCCAAAGTATGAACTATAAATCTTTGTGGATGGAAACAAGCATGCAATACCATGGGCATTTCTGTCGATATATTCTTGTCTACTATAAGGTTTAATTTTGACTTAAATTAATCCTGAATATTTTTTATTTACAGTACTGCATTGTTATATTCGTCTCTATGTTTTGGTGATTTAATGTTATATAAGAAACATGTAACATGTACTCAAAAAATTAAACATATCTGTGTCAAACTGCATATAAACTTTTAATTTTGAGGAATTATAAGTTTTCTTTTTCTGCATGTTCTCAATACCATTTAACTGTTTGGATGTGACTCTGCAGACATAACACCTTTCAGTTGATTTGGATTCTATTATTGAGCTACAAACCTTTCCTTTAACACGTTCATATGGTGCACTCATGCCATACCGCATTAGCGCACCATATGCATTTTGAGCAGGGAACGTGTTAATCATTGTGAAAGGGAGCATGTGTTATATGTATTAGAAGTGTGTCTAAATTAACAAGATCGTTGATCTGATCAGCAAAATATTTCTTTACTCAAAAAAAAGCTGTGATGTTTCACTGGTAAATGTAATAGGTCTGAAGTAGCCTGTAGATACTACAAGGGTTTTCCCACAATATAATTTGCATGTCTGCAGAAATAAGATTCTCAAAAATGAACTGTATTAGAACCACAGATGCAAAGAATATTGAATCATTGCTTTTTTCTCATCAAATTGCTGTTTATATTCACTTTATCCAGAGCTCTTGTTGAATCCCTTTTTCATGATTAGTCAAATATTTAGGCCGGTACTGTACTAATAGTTAAGAATTAATCCTAGATTGAAGATTAAAACTCAGATTTGCTAAACGTGTAACCTATAGTCGGAGTAATCCGAGATTGAACAAGTATCAATCCTCCGGCAAATAATCTTGCTTCTACCTACAATCAATCCCAAATCGATTGTTTATTCATTTGGATGTTCTATGATTTTAGTCAATAAACTAGTATTATATTGATATACATATGTCATTCTATTAATTTATCAGACTTTGTATCTATCATCAATTTTATAACCTTAAATTGTGAACATTCATTGTAGTTGGAGATTTATTTTTATTTAAAACGTAAAATGGATTATTTAATTACATTGTCGTCTGTGTTGATTTAATAATCAATTATTAGATGGATATTAAAAAAACTTACTATTCAATTAAATGCATACACTTTTACACTTTAAAGAAATAAGTCATAAACATAACAATGAATTACAATGAAATAACCTCAAATGAAAGTAATGGTGCAAAATATGTGCATATATTTCAAACCTACCAACTTAATGCTGACTTTACTAGATTTGGTAATATAAAACAAAAATTCTCCGATTTTACCTGAATCCGTGGCTATTTTTTAGGCACAGATTGATTGATGAATCCTAGATTTCTCAATCCCATATTAATTCTCAAATTGATCTACATCTATTAGTACCCGCCTTAGTAAACCTTTATAGAATTCACTTCAATTGCTATTTTGCGTGGGCAATAAGGTTAGCTTCATGAACCATTTTATATGATGGAAATACTGCTTTATTTATGCTTCTTATTATATGTGTTGTATTGGTGCCAAGTCAATTTTGCTTCTACAGTCATCAGCAAAACTTCATCTCCTGTCATTTGAACAATTTTGCAATAAGAAGACAAAAAGTTTACCTATATTTTGAAGCTGTTCTCGTAGATGTGTTGGTAATTTCTTTGATTATTTTTTGAAGCATCCATTTATTCTGATGACCTCAAACTCATTTGTGTGACATGCCAAATTAGCAAGAGCTATATTTGTTCTTAGTTCTGAAGGTTCTTGACAGTATCCTTGAGAACCTCTTGCAAAATCAATGTTTAGGCAACCTGTATATTTATTAGAAGCGGCAGAGTGTTGCGGAAAAGATAGATGAGTTTGAAGCCTATTTTTGTTTTATGTTGATTGCTTGCCAGTTGAAAATTTACTGTTTAAAGTAGTTTTCAGACATTTTGTAGTCTTGAATTGGCAAATTATTTTCAGAGGAACCTAGAAAAAACGGTCAAAATACTGTTGAATTAAGACTTCGTGAAGTGCAGCTTGTTAAAAGTAAATTCATGCAGTAGACTACTGTAAGAATGTGGCCAGATGTCATTTTAAAAGAAACCTATGAATCGTGCAAAATGCATTTATTTGTATGTATAGTAGATGTTACAGATTAAACAATTTCATCATATATTAAATACAATGTTATTACACAATATTTTGCGGTAGAAATATAAAATTATAAAATCATATGTACAATTTACAACAATTATAACTTAAATTACAATATACTTGTTCAAAAACTTGAGTGACATCAATTACGATAAATCTATTTTGCTAAATAATTAGCTTAATATTTAACCTAGAGTTACATCATTAACTATTGAAAAGAATGAAATTTTTTCTCTTAGAATAAGATATTAACTCATTACTGCACGTTATGAACAGTGAAAGCAGATTTATGATTCTACTTACTTCTTTTTCAACAATTTCTAATATTTTTTTCCGTTCAACCCAAAACTGAATTTGCTATAGTATTAAAACAGAAAATCTTTCGGTTGCTTCTGTTGGTGTTATTGATCAAAGATTACATCAACTTCATTAACAAATAATATAAATTACGTGGTGACCTCTGAATTAAGTTAACCAATGCATACCTTGTTAAAAATAAAATCATGTATTTTTACCTTATCTAAAAAACTTGGATTATTTGAAAATAATAATTAATTGCAACAATCGGGATTCTATTGTACTATAAGAATAAATTAATGCACAAAGGCATCTACCCAGTTTGAAACTAGTCTATCGAGTGTAATTCATGTGATATTTATGTGTTTATGTATATGTATTATTTTCTATTTATATTGCTTCTGTGATGGTACAGTAGTCAACAAAAATAGAACAAGATATGGTAATTTAATTTTAACTTATATTTTTTTGTAATAATAATTAATTTAAGATTCACGTGCATTGAAATATATTTTTTGGAGTTCCTATTTTTAAATCGTTACTTGCCTAAAATATTTATTTTTAATTAATAGTTTATTGATTTGATGTTTACATTAGATAATTAGTTAATTTTAGGATTTTAGTATAAACTGTGTTGAACAAATTAAGAATTTTTATTTTAAGTAATTCCGTTTTTTTTGCAAGATCATGTAAAACTATTTTTATACAAAGTGTCTATAACTAATTTAAACCTCAGAAACAAAAATTTAATACGCATTGACATTTGCTGACATTTGCTCCATTCTCTCCTACAAACAAATTATAAGATTTTCAGATTTTTTAATACCCTCTACATTTTTATTTTAAATTTGAATAAACATGAGCATTCGTCATGCATAAATAAAGGACAAGTAAATGTGATTTTAGCATTTGCTCAAGTCCTTCATAAAATTTGATATATTGCCACAACATTTTTAATAAATTAAAATATCAAATATGATATTTACCTTTTAAAATAACAGCATAAGCTGCTTTCATTCATACAGCATAATCAAATTATTCTTGTCAAAATCAATAGTGCTTTTTGAGACATTGTGCAATATCTTTATCTCGCTCTTGTTTTCTATGATTAAGATTTATAGCCTTCTCACTCAAATTAAACAACGAGCTTATTTTTGAATTGATTGTACGATATAAATAATGTAATTCAATCACATGTTCTTACATTTCATAAAATCATGATAGCATAAATTTTATGAATGAAAGATCTACTGTAATTTTGTAATTTCAAATGTAATTAGGATGCATAATCATTTATGGACACCTAGTATAATTTAATTAATTTGGTTATACATGCTCTCAAATATATTAGCATATGTTATCTATTTAAATCCAAAAATTAATTATATTTCTTGTAAATACTCAATTATAATTACCTATATAAAAGTTTTATGTTAAATATAAAATATAAGAAATTCTCAATATACATTTTAACTTATATTGACATGTGTTTTGTCAACAATATAAATGTATTCCCAATATTTATTTAATTAAGAATTATCAAATTATTTTACTTTATTTATTTTAATTATTTAGTAGCATTTGTATTCAGAGAACAATAAAAATACAATCAACAGTAACCATGGATTTTTGTAGACATGCTGGACTCGTTAGGTATAATTTTTGTTTTGTTAGATTAACGTCAATTTGAAAGTTTTAGGTTCAAATTTGTAGAAATTAATATGTCTTTGCCAGCAGTATGGGCATTTACTATAACAATTTTTTTTGTTTTGTATTTTAATAAAATTGTTTATTAAAAACAAATTCAAGACATTTCTAAATCTGACAGCACAGTTGCATTGTTGCAGTTATGTTCAAATTTTCATTAATCTAACACTACAAAAATTATATCTAATTATATCAGACATGCCTTCAAAAATCCATGGTTTCCGTGAAACATGTTTTTTATTTATCTCTCTGTACAATTTAATCTTATAATTCAATGCATAACTCATGCCTTGTAAGATAATTTCAGATGTGCATTGGCACATTTGTGGATGGAGTAGTATTCAAATAGCAAGTTTTTCTTACTTTTGAACAGTGTATGCATTTTATGATGAGATATTTACTGAAAAGGGAACCTTCAGGTCACGACACCGAGATTTGGAACGAAAAACATTTGGGTGATTCTTTGAGCCAAAAAAATGAATACGTGTCCTGGCTTTTTTGACACTACTGCCCTGATTGGACAAAAAAAATAAAAACTAAATTTTTTTGAAAGTGAAAAAAATCTATTTTCAAGTATATCAAGTCATAATTTATATCATATAAATAATAGAAAAATGTAAAACGAACAATATTTTGCTAAAATAAGGTCATTTTTTGGTAATTTCAATGAATTTCAATTTTCCACCATGAGCCATAAGGAGAAAGTAATTTTGCTATTACAGCTTGAGCCGTCATGGCCGAGTGGTTAGCATGTTGGGCTGTTGAACCAAAAGTCCGGGTATCGACTCTCATGCCCTGCACTTTGTCTTAAATTTACAAGCAATAATTTTGCATATTTTTTAAACATAATACGTTGCAAATTGTTGTTATTTATTAAATATCAAGTGTTTTTAAATTAAAAAATAGGTTCGATCGTGTATATTAATTACTGACTGTGAAAGACTAATTATTCCATTTGAATTGGAAATTTTTAAAGTGAAAATACTCATTCTTGCAATTATATTTAACATAAATTGTTTCGCTCATAGCGAAATTACTCTCTCCTTATGGCTCATAGCGGAAAATTGAAATTCATTGAAATTGCCAAAAATGACATTATTTTAGCAAAATATTATTCGTTTTACATTTTTCTATTACTTACATGATATAAATTATGACTTTACATACTTGAAAATAGTTTTTTTCACTTTCAAAAAAAATTTCGTTTTTATTTCTTTTTGGCCAATCAAGGCAGTAGTGTCAAAAAAGCCAGGACCCGTATTCATTTTTTTGGCTCAAAGAATCACCCAAATTTTTTGCGTTCGAAATCTCGGTGTCGTGACATAAAGGTCCCCTTGTGAGTGATTATTTCAAAATTATATGGATGAGTAACTTTGCTAAAAGCTAGCTTTAGATTGTACCACCTGTAGTTATCTTATAACCATGAATTGTATGTCTATTTAAACTCCTGAAGAAAATTTACATTCAAAATATTAAATTAAAAATTATTTTTATTTCATGACAAAGACTCATTGCTTTAGAAATTTAAAATTTCATTGGAATAGTTAGCAGTCGAGTTTAAAATTAAAAATTTAATTCAAAGATACTTATAATGTGTTTATTTCTGTTGAAATTACCTAAAGATTATTAGCGACTATCAATTCATACCATATTTTAAATGTTTATCTGTGTTAGCTTGAAGTCAAGGTTTTTCTAATGATAAATAAAAATTTTCTAAAGTCTATTAATTTATTGTATACAAGCTGCATGTTTACATATTTTGGAACACTTGTGCCATCCTCAGGACAATTAAATTTAGTTTTTTTTAATGAAGACAGGTCTTTCCAATTCCTTTTAAATGTATCGTACATTATTAGTGTAACAGCAATTAAGAGGCAGATCAATTTTAAATAAGGTGTGAAAGTCTGATCTTAAGAATTTTAAATTGTAAATTAGTAAAAATTAAAATGCAGTAAAATTTGTCCAAATCAATGTTAAAATGAATAATAAAATATTGGAAATACATATAAATAAAGATTAAAGCATGTCTTTATTATTATAATCAAAGTTTTGGTTATTATTCATAAAATAATCAAGGTAGGTTTCAGTTGATTTGATCATTTTTGAATACCTATTTGATTCCATTAAATGGCTGATTCCATTATTCAAAAATTAGAATGTATGTATTAACATTTTTACCATTTGTGATCTGAAATAATAGTAGTCTCCATACCTTCATAAATAACAATCTTGATTGAATTCTTCTGAATTGTATCTCAGGATAATGGTAAAATTTCAATGCATACATTCTGAAAGAATAAATATACCTGCATATTGTATACTGAAAATTAATAGGTGATAGAAATTTTTAATTTTAAATCAAGGTTTATTTTCTTATTCATTTTCATCCCATATATAAATACAGCACAACTGTTAACATTACTACAAACTAAAATTTATTTATTGTAGATGTGAAAGCAAATTATAAAATTTTATTAGAATTTCAGAACCGCCTGCATTTATTTTTTAACTTTAAACAATAAATTAAAATTTAAAATTCGAGGAGTATGTTTACACATATATGACTAGTTTTTCTTTTAGTAACTTGTTGGTTTATATAATAGAGCCCAATCTATAAAAACATGTAAGAAGTACAGAGCAATTTTTACTACTTTTTGGGTAATTAACCAAAATTTTGTTCTAAAGTCATTAAAAATGATGTGTGTATTTTTCTTCTGTATTTTGAGATTTTAAAAATGACCAAATTAGATGGCTAATTTATTAACCAATTGTTTATTATAACAAAGTGAATTAAATGATGTTAATATGATCTTAATTTTTTATCCTTTGCTTAATATTATCACCTGGTTATTGTAATTAAAAATCACAAATCCCAAAGTAATCATAATAAGCAACTCCACTGCATTTACACAAATCCTAATATTTTACTTTTTAACCATGCATAATTTAAAATTTGTCTATTTAGAAACATGTTAGACAATAATATCTTATTGAAATTATATTAATAATGACTAAAATATTCCACCTGGCTTTAAAATATCACAGATTAACTTTTGAACTTTTGTCCCAATTTTCGGTAAATACATTATTTAAGATTTATTTACACCCAGGATTTCCAAGTTGCATTTTTCCAAAAATCATTCGAATTAATAAATCAGTGGAAATGAGTTATTTACTATTAAAACTAAAGGGCATCAAAATATGTTCGAAGTGAATTTATTTTTATGCTCAAATATATTTTTTTATTCTCTATTCATGTTGTTCCTATTTTCAATATTTTCTTCCACATAAACATGTGAGACTTGAAAATTGACTGAACTAAAGACGTTGAATGTATGTAGAAATGTAATCAAAATTTAATTATCAGCTTTAACTTATTTTTTAATTCCATAAAAATGCACTCTAATAAAGAAAGTTCACAAATATATATATATAGCAGAACCCTGTTAGTTTGTGTAGAATTTACTAGAATGAATCCTGTATATATTAACCTGTTGGTTTATATTGTAGATGGCCAAATTCACATTAATTTACTGTTTTCTACCCATTTTTATTTATAAATTTCTACATATCCACATGTATGAACAGATTAATCGTAAGTCAGCTTAATCGGGATCAAGATTAATGGGGTTCTAAATATATAAATTAAGTCTAGAACATTAAATAAAAATTAATAAAATCACTGAAATTGACAATATATTATCTATAATTTAAACTGGCAGTTTCAGGGTTGTTAGACTTTATTAAATAAAAAATCTCTTAGTAGTATATATAATAAATAATAAATTAACAAGGGATAATTAGAAGTTTTTAAAGGTATCTAGTTTTAAAATTACATATTCTTGTAAAAAATGTAAAAATCTTTAGCATTTGTGACTATTGTATTATATTAAGTTACTTAAGCATGCACATATTTATTAGTATAAATAGCAACTCCTGTGATTTACTTTTACTGCATCTAGTCAAATTTATTATTAAAGATGCCATGTATGCATTAGTTAAGTTTAAGTTGTTTGACAGAAGTTTTAAAAGTGAAAAGTAGAATTTGCTATTCATTAACTACTCATTAATAGAAAAATATAATGCAAAGTATTAAATTGTGTTATAATTGTATTTATACTGGGTTGTGTTCATTAAATGGAAATAAGTTACATGTATAACATTGTTTTTTATTCACCTTTTCAAAATTTTTAGAGAATTGGAGTTTATAAGGACAATTGTGCCAGAACTAACTTCTAACATGAAGTGTTTCTACTTTAACTGTGATGGAGACAAATACCAGAATAACTCAGATTCACCTCAAGAAGCATAATGTAATTTTATATTTGTATGTATATAATTAAATAAATAATATTCTTAACTTTTAAAAACGTTTCAACAGAAAAAATAGTTTTATGTGTTAAATATAATGTTGCATCTATGCAATCTTACCTTTAGCAAGATTATATATAAAAACAAACAAATAAACACTAGAAGAAATATTGTATATTACAGAAGGGATTAATTATCATGGATAAATGAAATATAACTTTGCTAAAAGGCTCCCTACATGCAAAAATTGAGAACTGAAATCAGTAAACTCACTTCAAATAACTTTCACAAATTGGACTTTAGTTACTGTAAATATCTTATGTAGTTCATTGAGTGCAATCCCAAATGTAATACAGGTTGTCTCAAAAATAAGTGATATTGTGCAAACTGTTGGTATCTTATGACTTGTAGAAAAAATTTGCTTTGATTTTTTCTAAAAACAAAGTTTTTGAAATATTAACAATTATAGTATTAAGTTGGACCTTGGGGTGCTTGCCATGCCAAATAGTAGTATCATTCTTGATGTGTATTAGTCATCGATATATTTTGAAGAATGGAACATTTGTTTGTTTTTAAAAATATTTGTTTTAGAAGAAAGTTAAAGAGTTAATAATTGTGCTATATGTATCTATGGTATTCAACAGTTTAATTATTCCATGAATATTTGATTGTTAATTATTTGTAATTCAATATTGTAATGAATTTAACATACGGCTCTATAAAACAATCCATATTAGAGCAAGCAATGCAAAAACTAAAACACGCTTTCTGCTTTGAATGAACTTTAAAGCTTAATGTAGGTAAATAGGCACCATTTGTCACATATCAAACCGAGGCCATCGACTCGTTTTTTCTCAGGTTAAAATGGCTAGCACATCTAAGCCACTCGTATATCATAATTTTACCATTGTTTGGGGCCATTAATATGAGATTGACTAATACTCTAAAAAGTTTTAAGTAAAATGATTAAATTATTTCTGGAAATAACTACAATTTACTTGTTTCTATTATGCCCCCAACTTATTTAAAATTCATAATTAAACCATTTAATAACAATAAAATGTTTCTGATTTTCATTTATGCAGTATTCAAATTAATTATGCTATTTACAAAAATTATTATTTAAAAATTACAGAGAAACTAACATTCAGCATTTATTGCATGAATTTATGAAAATAATGTTTAACAATTACAGAGCAACCGATGTTTAACATTTATCACAGTCTGTGCTATTTTGTTGTACTGGGTTTAATTTGTCCAATTATCCAATCATGTCAAAAGCCTCGGACAAATTACTAAATCCATACTTAGCAAATATCAGAATGCTGGGGATCATTGCACAGTGCCGTCTATACTATAAAATCTCCGCAGCACAATTTGTTTAAATTTTAATTATAGGGATGCGTGCAATTTATAAGTGTATAATAAAATTCGGAGATATTTTATAAATATTTGAAAATGATCTATGTATAAACTTCAAAAGCGTAGATATGAATTTTCATAAAAATCTTATTCATTTTTACAGCCCGTGCCATCTTGATTTACAAAAATTGTCCCTTAAGAGTTACAGATTGTTAACCCCTAACTAAGTCAACATCATATTTTACAAATCATGCATGTGTCAAAAAGTGCCCCAAATTCATTAGGGTACCTGTATTATAAGGGTATGGACATTATGTGGTTTCGCCAATAAGGTCGAGTTTAGCTTGCTGTCAGTCATTAGTCTGCCAAATAGTTCGAATGATTGTATTGTTTATTACAGGTGATTTATAATTTACTTAAAATATTCAATAAAATCTAATTTTTAGTGAGATAATTAATAGTGAATAGACATTTATTGTCTTAATTATACTCAGTGGCGGCTCGTGAGTTCTGAAAGAGGGTGGGGACAAAAAAAATCTTACCTATTTTTTGTACATAAAATCCATTCTCCTATTTTTCAAGCCGGAAAAGACGTCAATGACTGTTGTCAAAAACTCTCTTGTAAATTCGGGTTTTACTTGTGGACGTGTAGTTTATTTGAAGATCGGGAATAGGCCTTCCTTTCTTCTTAATTAAAAGTTTCTCATCAAATG
>JAHWXV010117384.1:0-11632 GCA_024586415.1 Phrixothrix hirtus
TATACTCAGTGACATAGAAATTGTAACACCAAGAAGGAGTAGGAATTTCTTAATCAAAGTTGGTAGATCTGTTGGGCTGACATTAAGTAATAATTGATTACCTTTTGAGATCAGGTGGTAATGTAATTTTTTGCTAACTTTTTTTGTCTGTGTTATCGTACGATTTTTTGTTCTTTTTCATTGTTAATTAACATTATTTTGGTTATTATTCGTTTGTTAACGTGTTTAGTTTATTTGATCATGCCTAGAATACGGCAACGAGGATATTACCGTCAATTAAGCGAATTTGACAGAGGTCGAATTATTGGTTAGCGCGAAGCTGGTTTTTCATTTGGGGATATTGCTAACCGTGTAAATCAAAATCGGTCTACTGTAATATGAATGTGTCATGCATGATTAGTAGGTGGCCAGGAACATCGTAAAAGACGAACCGGGACTTCAAGAAGAACGTATGAGCGTCAATATCGTCACTTAAGACAGCTGGCATTTAGACAACAATTTTCCTCTACTCGGGCAGTTGGTGAATAATGGTTAGGTGAAGCAGGTCGCCTTGTAACCCTTAAAACAGTTTATCGCCGAATCCGATGTTTTGGGTTAACGTCATATCGTCTGCAACTTGTGCTTCCTTTGACTGTCCTTGTCCTTGTCCTTGTCAGCAACGGTTATAGTGGTGCAATGAATGATCTCGTTGGAATCTTGAATGGCGCAGGTTGTCTTTAGTGACGAATCTAGATTTGTTTAGGAATGCACAACGGTCGTATTAGAGTCAGAAGAAGACGGAGTGGTTTACAATTGAGAAGCACGTACACTGCTCTGTGAGTGTTATGGTTTGGGATGGGATTAATTATGGCAGCAGGTCTCCATGGGTGTTCATTCGAGGCAATATGACATTATAACGGTATATTGCGGAGGTGGTTGGTACACATCTTCCGCCATACTTACAAGAACTCGAAGATCTATTATTCCCGCAAGATAATGCACGTCCACATGTAGCAAGGTTTTCCTTGAACTTCTTTAAGTAGGCCCAGATTTATCTTTTACCTTGGCCTCCAAGATCTCTAGATCTTTCTCTCATTGAACATGTATGAAACATAATGGGTAGAAGGTTGCGAAATTTTCAGCGTCCTCATTTGACTTTGGAGGCTTTGAGACCTGAGGTGCGACTTTCATGGTAGGCAATACCCCAGACGAAGTAAACCCTCTTGTTCAATCAACGCCTCGACTGGTAAATGAATGTGTAAATCAGAGAGGCCGCACCACACATTATTAACAATTATTATAAAATTTTACTTAATTAATAAAGAGTTTCCTTCAAAATTTTTATAGTTTATTACTGTAACATAGATGAATATTCCTGCCAAATTTCATCTGGAAATTCCAACCCCTTCTTGGTGTTCCAATTTCTATGTCACTGAGTATATAGGTATACGTATAAAATACATAAAACCGATTATTTTCTGGAATTAACAGCAGATCTGCAGCTCTGCAACTCTTGTTAAGGAACCACCACTGAATGGTTTTGAGGGAATGCGTCAAAAATATGTAAGAGCACTATTAGAAATAGGGAAAAGGGTTTACTTCAATTTATTGACGAATATTCACTTGATATTTAATAGTTTAGCCATTATGCACAAACGTCAGTTTAAGAAGTGAATCACTTCATAAAAATGGTATTAGGAAGGTGGTTTCAGTTAGAATTAATAAAACCTTGAGGTCGTGCATATTAGGTTAGAAGATTAAGCGGACCATGCAGTATCCTCAAATCTTGAAATCAAGATGTCTGACAACATCGTTTGAAAAATATTTTTGCTTACCGTTGTAGTGTGCCATGTAGGATCATCCGTGATAGCAAGCATCTACTTTATCAAACATGGTGCAATGCTACACGTCATCCACAAGTATAGACTGATGGCAACAAATGCAGACTCCAATACGGAAGTTCTGCTTGTTGATAAAATACTACTGACTCATCCAGTATTTCTGCATCATTTCTCAAAACTTCTTATCTTCTTCCTTAAGTTGGAAATAGACCTAAATCTTCTAAGATTAGAAATAAAGGTTCTCGTATAAAGTTATTCTATGGTTCTGGTAGACATTTATAATGCACTTGTACTCTGCACTACATCTTCGTGCGTGAACCGAACGCCGTAGAGCAATAAACCCATTCGCGGAACTTTCATGTTCATTAAAAGCCTCAACCCATTTTGAAATGCCATTGGCGGAAAAAGTGTTATCATGATACAGCAAACTCAAAAATTCTATTTATCTATCTCAAATCATATATTCGCGGCAAACACACTCCTATGAGTTGTTTCTTACATCAATTAAGTGCAGCGCTACCACAGTGCTCTCATATAGCCTTGGGAAAACAATCAAAACCTCATGCTTGGCCTCACCATAAGTTGTAGATGTTAAATCATTATAAATATCAGGTTTATGCAGCATTTTTGAAGTACACTCTATTATGTCAAAATGTGCATGATAAAAATGTCATTTATTAATTGTTAATTCTCATTATAGTAATTTTTGTACCTTTCTGTGGCCTGGATATAAAAGGAATCATATATTCAACAAACAAACAAGACCTTGTACGATTAACTATAAAAACTTTGGAAGAACATTTAGAAACAGCGATATCTACTGGAGCCCACAATGTAATAGCAATAATGGATTTGAATGGATTTACTATAAAAGACTATGCTTGGAGACCTGGTAATTATTTCGCAAATTTGTGTTCGTGCGGAGTGTGATTTTTAAAAATTATTTTAGCTGCCGATCTTGTAATCACCCTTCTTCAAATGTATGAAGCAAACTATCCAGAAATACTTAAAACTTGTTACATTGTAAATGGTAAGTTTACATAGGTTTATGCAGGGTATCTGGAAAATAACAGGTATTACATTAATAACAGAGACAACTTCATAAGTACGACAAAACATAATTGTTTTCGTATTTGCAATAAAAGTACTTATTAGAATGGGCGACTGTAGTCCTTCATTAAACCATTTGACTATCGACTGTTTAATGACATGTATGAATTATTAATATTAAATTTTTATGACCAATTTAATTATAAATATAGAATTGTAACCAACACAAATTTAAATGTATTCACTAATTCTATAACAGTACATAAATGTTTTTAGAGTCAATCGATTAAAACAAGTTTACAGGCGAACCAAATTCGAAACATTGCGAAAAAGTGCAGGAAATCGCAAAGACAACTAAATTAGATAGTGAATCAAGCATAAGCGATTAGATAATTTATCGCATTTAACACACAGAAAACTAACTTGTTTTCTTGAATTAATAAGCACTTATAAACTACAGAAGAAAATCCTTTTCCCCTTTCCTTACAATTAATCCTAAACTTCCTTAACAGAGTTGAGTCCAGTAAACTTATATCACTCGCAACCAAAATCCTTGAATCAATTTCCACAGCCAAAACTACCCAAGAAATTATAATATCCGTCCTATCCCACGCTCCAGAAATCCTCTCCCTCCTCCAAAACTAAATATGGATAAAAGAAAGCAGCGGAAAACTGGAATCTCTACAAGTTGTGTTCTGGAACGCGAGTGGAGTAGCCCAACAAAAAGACAAGGTAGCTGACTTCCTCAGCCGTTACAATGTCGACTCACTATTAATCGATGAAACTCACCTAAAACCGGTGGACGAATTCTAAATCCCCAACTACAAAATATACAGGAACGACAGGCTGGACAGGGCCGAGCTGGAACAACGGTCATAATCAAAAACACAATCAAGCACTCCGAACTGGAACTAGCTCCCACGATCAATCTAGAAAAAACTGGCTTCACCATTACAATCGCAACAAATGGACAAATAAAACTGATTGCCTGCTACAACTCACCAACAGCAGAACGAAATCTACTCAGAGCAGACCTGTACGCGGTACTAAGCAGCCACGAGCCAACAATACTCGCAGGAGATTTCAACGCCAAACATACACTCTGATATAGCGGACGTTTAAACCAAAATGGTTCGACGCTAAGAGGCCTTATCGCCATCAAAGACGACACAAGAATAGCCTGAACACGGGAACCCATATACTTCCCATACAACGGAGCGCCAGATGTTCTCGATCTGGTGATACTGAAAAACATATCACATAACCTCCAATTAGAAAACCTGGCGGAATTAAACTCAGACCACAATCCGATCCTGAGGTCACTGACTTCGCTAGAAAAGGGCCTAATCAAAACACAAGAAACGACGACTTCATGGCCAGCCCAAAGATCCCACTTCGCTGACAACTTGGGCAACATACTCAGAATCAACTCCTGATGCGATCTGGAAGCAGCAATTGAATGGCTTAGACGTAACATCAGAGAGGCAATAAAATTTTCAACCAACCCACCGCAGGCCAAAAGAACGCACTTTTTGCCCCAACACATCCGCAACCTGATCCAAACAAAGTACAGAACCAGGAGAACGGCCCAAACAACACTAGACCGAGCCGACAAGTTCACGGCGAACAGACTGGCATTGCTTACAAAGGCAGCAATCGCGGAATTCAATCACAGCACATGGCAAACTAGATTAAAAAACATCACCAATAACGCCAACCCACTCTGGAGAATAGTAAAGGAACTTAAAACACCAAACACACCTTCACCGACCCTGAAAGACGACGAAACCGATAGAAACGAATTCACAGACGCCGACAAAGCTGAAATGTTTGCGGATACTTTTGAAAAACAATGCTCCTTAGGCACTCTGCACTCGAATCCAACTTTCCTTCGGGAAGTTACCGAACAAGTCCTAGAAGCAATTGGAAAACCAACGCCAGACATCATTTCCCCAGCAACTACAGAGGAAATACAACAATTAATAAACAAACTAAAGAACAACAAGGCACCAGGCCCCGATGGCATCCCAGCCGGAGCGTTAAAGATTCTCCCCCGTATAAGCTTAGTGGCACTGACAACCATCGCCAATGGCACGTTAAAACTCCGCCATTTTCCATCGCCCTGGAAAATTATCGAAGTCATAACATTACCGAAGCCAGGCAAATCCAAAACAAACCCGGTAAACTATATACCAATCAGCTTGCTATCCCTAGTCGGCAAAATTGTCGAAGGAATTCTACTACACAGACTCCAGAGCGAGACTGACGCTAGGAAAACAATCCCAAACCACCAATATGGCTTTAGGAAAAGTCACTCGACAACGCACCAGCTAGTGCGACTAGCCGACCACATCACCGACACCTTCAATAAAAAAAACTTTCGACAGCTGCAATATTTCTAGATACGTCCAAAGTCTTAGACAAAGTATGGCAGGAAGGACTACTTTACAAAATGGTACACAAGGGCTTATTCAAACCTCTAACAACAACTCTGGCGTCATTTCTACTAAACAGAAGCTTCAGAGTTAAATACAATACCGACACGTCAAGGCTCAGAAGGCTGACAGCGGGAACCCCCAGGGATCCCCACTATCCCCTCTTCTTTACAACATCTACGCCAGTCACCTACCAACGTCTAAAAGCGTAAAAATGGCACAATACGCGGATGATACTACCATCATCACAAGCGCAAGCGAGTCACGCCAAATCGAAAAGAAATTGCAATCTGCACTAGACAATTTTGAGAAGCGGTTGGTCCAGTAAACCCAGCCAAAAGCGAGGGCATATTTATCACAAAAAGACATCAGAAGCACACAACGAGCCTAAAAATCTTCAACCAAGAGATTCCATGGAAGACCCACATCACATATCTTAGAGTGACAATCGACAGAAAATTATTATGGACAACCCACATAACCGAAACAGTCAAAAATGCACAACGAAAACTCTCCGCGCTGCACCCACCGATGTGCCGCAACAGCCCCCTCAGGCCGGAATCAAAACTCCTAATTTACAAATCGACAATAAGATCGCTGTTAACATACGCCGCTCCCACATGGTACTATGCTTCTGAATGTCACCTCAAGAAGCTTTAAATCCTATAGAACAAGGTTTTAAGGAAATCGCTTCAAGTCCGCAACGCTGATTTACACATACATCATACATCAAGACATTTATAAAAGATTTAACAACAGCTATATACGAAAACAATAGAACAAACCCAAACCCTTCCATTCAAGACGTAGGCAATTATGACGAAACAGCCAGATCGAAGCATAAACGGCCGAAACAGTTGCTGTTAAATTAAACCGTCGTTGCAAAACGCCATAAACCAACCGTACCCCCGTGAAAGATACTTAAGATCAAAAGGAGAGGGGCCAAGTCCCGGTACTTGAAAAAACCAACTTGACAGTTATTATTATTATTATTATTATTATTATAAATCAGTGAAAAGTTAGATTCAAAGTCTGTATATAGAGTAATAGGACGCAAGACAATATCGCTAGAACCTTGATTTCGCGCGAGTGCGGATATCAAACCTAAAATTCATAATGTAAAATCTTATTTAGGTAAGACAGATAATTAATTGAAGAATTCGTTATGACGAAAGTCTCAAAATATTTATAGTAAAATAACGAATCTAATTCGACATGAAAATTTTCATTTAAATGCCTAAGGTAAAACTAAGCATGTACCTAACGTATACATAACGAAATTAAATAAAACTGGAACTAATAGTAATAAAAATTGCTATGAAGAAATCTTGAAACTATACTCAGTGACATAGAAATTGCAACACCAAGAAGGGGTTGGAATTTCCGGATGAAATTTGGTAGGAATGTTCACCTATGTTATAGTAATAGGCCCAGTATTTCAATTGTAGTTTAAGCATCAGCTTACTTAAGCGATACTTTGTTGCTGTGGAAATGATTATTACTACAATGGTTGCGCTGGACACAGAGCAAGGTTTAAGTATGCTAAAGCTTAAGCTGGCGGCAACTTAAAGAAAAGTAGAGTTTGACCTTTATTAGCTGAACGCCACCAAAATCTGACATGGATTTGTTTCTTAGAAACGGCGTTGTTGACCGGACAACAGGGACAAAAATAAATAAGGAAAATAAATAGAAATTTATTTAGAGAAAAGTAAATAAATTGGTTGGTTTTGGAATCGGATAAAAAAACACAATAGACGCGTTTCTTTCACATCCATGTCGATTAAGAATCTAATCGTTCCAGTAAGCGTGACAGATAAACGTAATTTCCGGATGTCTGATAGGGTTTGGTGACATTTCAAAAGCGGGTACGCATTCGTAGATTAATTAACGCACTAAATTTGGTCGTGTGTTGGCTTTGTGTTAAAAATAAAAACGTTCGGTGTGTTTAGGGACTCAACATAGTGTCAAATGTTGGAAGACCCGACCTAAGAGATGGAATGGTATATCTCTGGGGATTTATCAGAGCTTTTCACGCGGTAGCAGTTTTGTTGAACGTGTGAAGTTCTTTGCAGGCGCGGGAACCCATAAGCCATCACGACGGACCATTTTGGATAATTCAACAACCTAAAATAAGGCACCCTCCTTTTGTTATTGTTCTCTGCCTCCTTTACTGTTGACCTTAGAAAGAACTTAAACCTTCCTGTGTGGCTGGAGATCACTAATACATATCTTCTGTGGAGATCGTGGACGCATACTTGCGTTGACGGTGCCTAAATATGGATTACCCTAATTTTAGTATAAGTAGATTTGCGTAGTCCTTCTATCTCTTGAATAAGGCCAAATTCAAGGGACGAAGAAGTTATTCTGTAACCTTTTTGTAACTGTTGGTTGTGTGTGTATGTTAATTAACCCCATTTAGTTGTTAATAGATATGTCTTGTCATTTAATTAGACTTTTATTTTTGGCAGTAGAATAAGCTAATTGATAGTATCTTAAATTTCAGAGGATATGTACTAATTAAGGTCCCTCTTTAGACCGCGATCAAAATTTATACTAATCTTTGGGGTCTTGACAAAAGGAACCCCGGGACAAATTAACAAAAGGTTTAGGGAATTGCTTCTAGCTATTCCGAGAACAGTTCCATATCTTGAGCGACAATCCGGAGTAGTGGCGCCCTTTTTCCCTTCCTATACCCTGATCTCTAGTAGAGCGCTGATGGTGCTGGTGTACATCTTAGGGACCCTCCCTCCTTCGATAAGCTAGTGGCCACCAGTACTGTTGTTGCGGCGTAAAGTCAAAAGTGCTCGTGACAAAATTATATTTTCTTTGTCACACTCGCTGGAACGATTAGATTCTTAATCGAAACGACCGTGAAAAAAACGCGTCTATCGTGTTTTTTATCCGATTCCAAAACCAACCAATTTATTTATTTTTCTCTAAATAAATTTCTATTTATTTTCCTTATTTATTTTTTCCCCGTTGTCTTGTCAACAACGCCGTTTCTAAGAAACAAATCCATGGCGGCAACTTAAAGAAAAAAAGATTTTGTCCTTTATTAGCGGAATGCCACCAAAATCTGACACCTTTTTAGTTTTAACCATAGTAGTTCTAGTATAGTTGTGTTAGTTTACTAACGTGAGGCTATGCTACAGTTTTACCAACCTTATCGCTCCTCGAACGATTCTGTCTAAACCACAGTTTAAAAGTGACACATTGTACCATTATCCAGTAACCAAAAAATTTTGACTAATTGGAGTTAGGGCGCCCAGTTTTACAAAAACTCGAACACGCTCGTTATTTTGTATTCGCCAAATCCTAATTTAATAGTATCCTGCGGGTGTGTATATAAGTAATATCTGTGTACAAAGTCATATCATTTGGATTATCACTAAATACAATTTGGTCGAGGAACATTTATTCCTAAATTACGTGTCATCATTTGAAATGGCAAAATATTCATTGTTCTAGAAAATAAATTAAATCATGTTTCATATACTAGCTGTTACTTAATTGTTTTAATTGAAGTCATAGTTGACTATGACAAACAAAATGCCTGTTTTATGAACTTTCCAAAAACATTCAGCTTGATATATTTCTATTCAGAAATAAAAAAGTTTCTTTCAATAACATTGAACCTTTGTCTGTTTTGTGGCTGAGGGTTCGGAATGCTGAATTTCCCTTATGTCTCTTGAACTACAACTGTTATATAGTCATTTCGCCATGCCTACTAGAATTTTTCTGAATCTAGGGGGGATTTTTAACATGCCAAACATCACATTGACATGGGCCATACGATTTTACTTCCTTATCCGAGAAAAAGGCATGTTTTCTAAATTTTTCTCCGCTGAAAAATTTATCAACTTCGTTCGGGTTTGAACCTGCGTCCCTTGGGTGTAGAGGCAAACATGTTAATCACTATACCAGTCCAAGGAAAATGAGATTTAATTCCTAAAAAAGAACTTGGAGGTGTATAAATAAGTCAATTTTACTAAATAGGTCAAATATTGGACTATAAGAATTAATATATTCAATTTACTACTTAACTGGACTTCCGAAGGTATCGCTTGTGGTATTAGCTTTTAAAATTTGAATTTTGTGTTTTATTTTCTTCTACTTACAAAGATTGATATAAGTACACGTGCTAGCAGAGAAGGCATTACTACATGATTAATTTTTATTAATTCTGTTTCAGCTCCGAAAGTGTTTGCGATTGCCTTTGCAGTAGTAAAAAAATTTTTACACGAATACACCATTAGTAAAATGTCAATATTTACAAACGATCATAAAAAATGGCAAAAAGTACTTCAAGAAAAAATCCCTCTGGAAATTTTACCAAAGTACTACGGTGGAAACCTTGTTGACCCTGATGGTGACATCAAGTGCTCATCAAAGGTACGCCTATAGCTGTACTATAGATAATTTATTTCATACTGTTTTACAATTTTAGATCCGCCCTGGTGGAAAAATACCAGATTCGTATTACAAATATAAAGTAGGAAATAAGTCAGACACAGCAGACTTTCTTACAACAGTTATTAAACAAGGACAGTCGTTTAAGCTTCCGTTTATTGTTACAGAGGAAGGGTGCGCTTTGCATTGGGAATTTCGCACAGAAGGTCATGATATTCGTTTTGGAATTACATATTGTGATTCTGAAGGGAACGAATCACCTGCCGTTCGATTTAGAAGGGTGGCCTCAAATCAAATCGACGAAGCTGGCGCTATAACATGTCAGGCACCTGCTACTTGTATGTAAACCTGTTGTTGACATATTAATTTAAATTTATATTAACAATTTTCAGATACAGTTGTTTTTGACAACAGCTACAGCTTAATGCGAAATAAGAAACTTTACTACAAAATTGGTGTAACCGAACCCCTCGAAAAATTTGACATTGCAACGTTGCCAGATGACACAACTCAATCTGAGATTTTAAATGGCGATAAACACGAAGTCAGCGAAAGTACACTTGCTACGGCTTAATGATTAGATTATATAGAACACAAGAATTTTACATATTTTTAAGGTTAAAATAATTATTTCTAATTCTAATAATAAATAAAAAGATTTATTATAGGTGACAATAAATAAACTTTTATTGTCTTACCTTTTCGATTTTTTATCGCATAATCTGATGTAGTATAATATCAGCTGACCTTAATTTAATTAATGTCAAATTTCATATTTATCTAGATAGTTTCAGGATTTTTGCTAATAAGTTTTGTGCAACATTACGTAAACGTTCTGTCAATTGTCCAAGGGTGTGTATAGAGATGGCATAAACTAATTGTTTTCTAAGATCTCATAAATAAAAATCACAAGGAATATGCGAAAATAAAAACTAGTAACTAAAATAAATGCAACTAAGGCCCGATACAGTTAGCCAAAATAACGACTACTTTTTATTTTGTGACAATTGGGCACTTTTATATATCGAAAAATGCTTTCTTTTTTAGTAACAATGAAAGTAAATTGTCACAGAAAGTCGTTTGTAATAATAAAACATTCAAAAATAATCAGAAAGTTGTTTAATAGTATATTATGCAACGCGTGGAAGAAGTTGCATTTCAACTGCGAGATAGTTTTTCTTCACGAGCGAGATGGCCTAGCCATCGAGCGAGTGAAAAAATGTTCGAGCGGTTGAAATTCTTTCTTCCACGCGTTGCATATACTATTTTTTCTACGAAATTTGAAATAAATTCAAAATAAAACTTATTGTGTAAACTGCGCATCATATACGAATATGCACTGACAATTAAATTATGTTTTAAGGTAACATTTGCATTGCGTGTATTTATAACAAATGATAATCGTCAATTTCAACCACACTAACTATTGAAATGAAATTTCAACCACTGCAGTCGATGTGTAAATGAAATACTTCAATATTAACGAGTAGAAAAAATACTTTACAAATTTGAAATATTTACGAATTCAATGGCAGTATCAAGAACGTAATGTTATTGGTCGTGATGTCACGAGCCAGTAGACAGAAATGCACCTGTTAGTTATTTATATTCGTTTACTATAATGAAACCGTTCCACACCGTTAGAAAAGTTATATCTCCGTTGTATTATACATTAATGAAAGATATAGAAGAAATACTGTATCGGTGTGAAGCCGTTTAATTATGGTAAACACCTATTATGTATCATCACAAGTTCTAACATATTCGGCGTTATACAAATCAGATCCATTGTGTAGTTTTGTAAAACTAGCTCTAAGGTTAGTAATCGTGCAGGAACAGTTTATTAAGCCATTTAGTAATGGAAAAAGGATATGTGAAGGCTACATCCAACAACTTGCTCAGAGTGGATATTTTTAT
>JAHWXV010117388.1:0-13165 GCA_024586415.1 Phrixothrix hirtus
TAAAGGTTACAAGGCGGCCTTCTTGACCAAACCATTGGTTACCAACTGCCCAAGTAGAGGAAAATCATTCTCTATATGCCAGTTGTCTTAAGCGACGATCTTGACGCTCATTCGTTCTTGTTGAAGCCCTGGTTACTATTTTACGATGTTCCTGGCCATCTTCAAACCATGCACGACTCATTCGCATTACAGTAGGTCGATTTAGATTTACACGGTTAGCAATTTCCCCAAATGAAAAACCAACTTCGCGCAAACCAATATTTCGACCTCTGTGAAATTCACTTAATTGACGGTAATATCCTCGTTGCCCTACTCTAGGTATGTTCAAACAAACAACAACCAAAATAATGTTAATTAACAATGAAAAAGAACTACAAATCGTACGAAAAACAGACCGAAAAAATTAGCAAAAAATTATAACTGTCAAATGTGACGTTATCACATTACCACTTGATCTCAAAAGTTAATCAATTAATACTTAATGTCAGCCCAACAGATCTACCAACTTTGATCAAGAAATTCCTACTTCTTCTTGGTGTTGTAATTTCTGTCAGAGTATATTTTAGTTTAAAATATAATAATGCATCATACAAATATACTGAGATCATTCTTTCATTGATATTTTGTGACGTCATAGTTGCCCATGGTTAATTTTAGAAACATTGTCATTATTGGTAACCATCTGGTATATTCCAATTAAACGTTTTTTGTGTTAACATTTTATAACTTGTAATGTAATTTTGCAATTTCTAATTTAGCATTGGCTAATTTGGATTATGAATAAAATAGCTAAATTTTGAAACAAATTATTTTACTAAGTTTAAATAAAATTGCTAGTTTTTGCGGTTAAAATGTTATTCTAGGCGATTTATACGTTTACTGATGTCATAAATGGCATATAGATTTTAGTGAGTAATATCCGTGACGACAGTTGAAGTCAACAGTACGATACTGACATTAATATAATATAAGAAGGAAGATCGCAGTAAGATGTGATAGAGGAAGGAAGCTAAAATTAATTAAGACGCTGAGTTACGATTTTTTATAAAGATGAATGTTACGTAATATTCCAAAGTTGAGTTCGGTTCCGTAGATCGTTAGGCAGAGCATTGTAAGGCAATAAGTGTTTAAAAATTCTAAATCTGAATTAATCCCTGTGAAGATACGTGCTGGAATGTTTAGAATACCTTAGTGTTATCGCTAGTTAACAGGGGTAGTCTGTATTTTTTCATAAACCAGAGGACTTAGTATAAAGATATTCTGATGATTATTCCTGGAAGGACAGTCAAGCAATCACACTTTGAGTGATTTAAAATTGCTTATAACTCTGTACATTAATCGAAGCATTAATTAATTATTTTTAAATAAACTGAATTTTTATTTTGCATATTTCACAAAAGAATCATTATTGCTATTAAATGTTAAATGATGCGTTTTACCTTTATTTAGATTAAATTGGAAAAGTAGTCTTTATGACGATTTCTAGAAAGAAAGTACCGAATGTATAATTTTTGTAACCCTTGCAATTTTCATTTTGTTTAATGAGTATTTGTTAAATTTAAATATTTTCTTACAATTTAGATTAATTATTTTGAAGTAGAAATTTCAGGGGGTATTGTAAATAACTATTTGTAAATTCAGTTTGTAATATACCAGGTTAACTCAATCCAGATGCACATAATTGAGGGCATTGCCTACTTCGTTTGGCAGCTTATAAGCAAGTTTAATTAAATGCTTTATTACGGTATCAATTTACGTAATCTTTGTTTGGTTTTAGTATTGAAGTAGACAAACTATTACTAATTGTATTGATCTTTATCAATAAGTTCAGTGTAAATGCACTTTCAAGTAACTTTTGCAGCTGCGTATCAGCTAAGGAGAAATTAACATAATCCTTTTACTTAAATAGTGCCGTTAGACCTTATAACGGTCTCACCAAATTGGTATGATTAACGACATTACTCTATTTCACAAAAGTAAGTAACAACGTCGTTACGTTTTATACATTTATTAAAAATTTAAATAAATGAAATTTCGATCAACACTATCTTCATTTAATTCTAAGGCACATAAGTCTTAAAGAAAACATTTAATATTTACAACCCCTTCGGTTACTTCTAAATACAATTCTGTTATGACAAGTTGTAAACAAGATTTTACTATAACGGTATTTTTTTGCATTCGAGAAAGAACTTCTGATTCTTTAAAGTGTTTATTCAAAGTAAAATAAATTGTTAAAAATTTAACTAACAAGTTTGAAGCACTTTGATTTTATTTGTTTAATGAAGGTTTATAAGATGATTTGATAAATACACTTACGGTGTACATTGTGCATTTATTTTCTTCGATTTTGAGTACTTTATGCTTACTGGAAGGATTTACGTCCCCTTTAAATTCCCATTCAAACTAGCCCTACCTCTGTTAAACAGCTTAGTCGAATGCTTCTTTTATTTTCCTACCTTACCTTAGGAAAACTTCATTTACGTTGACTTGTAAACTTCAGTTCTTTTTAATCCCACGATCACTTAAACGTGACACAAGGTAAGAGGATTTACATTTATAACTTAACGGATCTTTACTCGTCTTCTGCTTGTTTAATTCAACTGCGTTATTCACTAGCACAAGAAAAAATAACACAAATTTGGTCTTCTGGTTTATATAACATTCGAAATCTCGCTCTGGTAGAGTCTATTACCCAATAAGGTGTCTTCCAAATTTCAAATTCTTATTTTCGCGTTTGAGATGGCAAACGTTAACTTTCTACTGTACTCGCAGTTGTTTTCCTTTACACGTAAGGCTTCAACCCAGGTTGCTTTTTTTTATGACGTCGGCAAATAGTGCTTCTCTTTTGTGGCGTCTTTACTCGAAGAGTTTCTATGTAATTGCATAATTTAATTTTACATCCTAATGCTTTGAAGTTTTATTTGTTTACACTTATTTTAAGAGTCACTTGCAATTTGTTTATTTCGGTACACTTTGAGGCTTGTAAAAATATTTATTTTTATAGTCTGAGAAACTTAGTTTAAGACTTAAAATTACTGGTAACTTTATATTACAGCAAATTATTTTAGAAATTTGAATTAAATGGTAGTTTATTTAAATTTCTAATGTTAGTACAGCGTAATTGTTTAATTATTAATTACGGTGTCTAACAAGGGTATTCGGATTCTTAGGGGAAAGTGTTTACGTTATATTCAATTTTTAGCTGATCTAATTTTCATCTGGCACCCGTAAATCAGTCGACATTCTCAGTTTCGACGTTTGATAAGTTTTCAGCATTAGCTAACATTTTTGCAACAAATACGCGCGTCTTACGTTTCCGCGAAAATGCCAGAAGATTAAATTGATGACATTTTAAAAAGATCATAAGAAGTGAACCGTGAATGAGTGACCGTGATCTAATTTAAAATAAATATTGTTCAGTAACCTGCATGTAAATAAAATGTAATTAAGTAGAACTTAAAGATGACGAAATATTATGCAATGACCAAAGTATTAAGAAACCGTTCAAACGGAATAAAGATTGCTACCGAAATGTATAACAAACACAAAACAATCTCAAAACCGAATTTAATTAACAAGAAAGCATTAATTGAAATTGCGCAATATTACGTTATAAATAAATTGCCGATCAAAGCATATCAGCGATACACTTATCAATAATTTTAAGACCGAGTAACAATCAAAAATAACGTTCGTGGAACAGAGAACGAAACAATGAGTATTCTGTATAAAAGTCCGAAGCTTTCAGGCTAAAAGGATAGTTCTTGCGATTCCTTGCTCGAGCTAAACCCGATAGTTCTTGCTATTCCTCTCTTGAGCTAACAACATACATTTTCTTTGTATAAAGAATAAGTACATCTCTGCCTATAAGGTCGAGATATTTTTGTTGAATTGAAAAGCCCTCTGTTACCTGCAAAGAACGTAAACCGTCCAAGCCGAATTGTTTATATTATAATTTCAAAACCGAAGTCGCAGTATTAAAACTACGAAATTAGTCCAGCCATCTGATAGGGTGAAATCCCTCTTTTATCCGATCCTGTCAAGCTTATTGTCGAATGCGGATGAGTTGCTCTGTAACGGCCCTGTCTCGGCAACAAGCATAGATAGAACACCCGGACGTTGAGTTGAATCTGTAACGAACGTTCAGGCGCCGCTATTACCCGTGATCATGCTATCGTCAAAAACCTTTGGGTTGACTAGGTAGCGAGAATGTGCTTGACGCCAGCATCCCATGATATCTTCCTCTGCCGAGTGGCATCTTTGCCTATAAGGTCGATATTTATTTTTTAATTAAAAAGCCCTTTGTTAACTGCAAAGAACGCAAACCGTTTACCCCGAATTATTTATATAATAATTTCAAAACCGTCGTCGCAGTATTAAAACTAGAAATTAGTTCACCCATCCGAAAGGGTGAAACCCTTTTATTATCCGATCCCGTCTAGATTATTGTCGAAAGCGGATGAGTTGTTATGTAACGGCCCGATCCGGGCAATAAGCATAAATAGAACGCTCAAACGTTGAGTTGGATTTGTAGCGAACGTTTAAGCGCCGCTATTATCCGTGAATACGCTGTCGTCAAACACCTTTGAGTTGACTAGGTAGCGAGTCTATTTGACGCCAACATCCCGTGATATCTTCCTCTACCGAGTGGCATCTGTCATGAGTGGACCAAGGTGTCATCGTCTGGACTGTGCGAATCTTTAGGCGAAGGAGCACGCTCCCAAGTAACATGACACCTTTCGCACCTGGAAGGATACTGAAGTATCCGAGCAAAATTCATAAGTAACAGGAGCACAGAATATTACGTCGGACGACACGCGTTTCCTTTGCAAGGAACAAAAGCGACACTACACGTCTGTCATAATTATATTCGTACTGATAACGCATCTTTGCATTAAAAGCTTTCAAGTATTTAAAATCCAATTGTTTAAAGTGCAACTGTTAAATACAAGCCAATGTAAATATGCACAAAGTATTAGAAAGTGCTCTTATTATTTCCGTTATCATGAATAAAATTACTTTTGAAGGTTTCATCCATCTTATTATTTCCGCCGAGCTTATTTATTAAATATTTGATTGTGAAAAGATCGTTTCACATAAGAAGTTGCGACGGCTTTTGAGAGCCGCTGCATTTTAATACATAACTTTCTCCTTTTTAGGATAACCTAATACGAAAAGTTGCAAGGGAGACCCCTAACAGCATTAGTGTCATCTACTAGACCAGACTGAACCTACCCACTCCGATCAGCAATCCCGGCAGCAAAAATATAAATTAATTTTATTGAACCTGTGGCCCAAAGACTACACTTTGAACCGTTACATATTGAGGTTGTTGTGTTTAAAAAACTTAATTCAAATTAGCGAACTATTTTTAGTGCTCACGCGTACCATATTATTATACATTCTATATGTGACCTAAAATTAAGGTAAATCTATTTTGTAAAAATGTTTGTCTAAGCTCTCCCTTTGTTAAAACTTGAATGACACTGCGATGTTTTAATATAATACTCATTTTTTATTCAAAACATTCAATAAACGGCCTATAATGAATGAACTCAAATCAAGTTTAAGGTACAAATAGCAAACAGTTGTTACTATATTACGTTCCCTAAAACACAGGGTCAACTGTTTCTATCAAGGCTAGGTAGATAATTTTTACTCCAGACCTGACGTATCGATTTCTTAAGTTATTCGGCCTAGTTCTTTCTACCCTATCAGTTCCGAACGTTGCCATTTTAGATTTTGTATCAAATCTGTGAACTGCTGGCGATAATGCTCACTAGTAGTACCAGAAAAAAAAGAGAATTTATATAAAACTCTGGTGAAAAAAATTAATGAAATACACAAGGTGACTGCAAAGGAACTCAAAAGTCAAACTGTTGATGTAGTGAAGTTCTTAAAGTAGGCCAACATGATCTTCATTAGGTTCATTTCAAAGAAATTCAAATTAATACACTATGGGACCGTGCTGGAGCGATAGTGTACCAAAAAGCAATCAAACGAAATTGATTGCAGGTGGTACAAAAAAAACGATTAAATCCAATATAAGTGTAAAATGTTAAATAAAATGCAATTAAAAACTAATAAATATTGGATAATTAATAAAATAGATTTAATTCTAAATGAGTTATTTTAATCTAAGTTATTAATATTAAATTTTTTTCACAATCGGGAATAAAATATGGTTTCTACGATAACTAAATTGTAATAGAAATAAAGCATTATTCACTAAAAATCTAATGTCCTAAAAACTGCCTAGGAAGCTTTCATTATAAATAAAATGAAAATAGTATACTGTGTCAAGATTGAATTAAGCTTATTTAACATAAAGTTGATAAATTTTTATAGACTTGCACCTTTCATCTTGAGTTAGCGTCGTAAATCACAAAAGTATGAAATACGGTTTTTAAAGATATATTTTCGTTATATCTCTGAAGGTATTGATAATTTCACCTTGAAAAACATCAAGCATTTTTCGCTCTTGTAAGCGCGTATTATATTTTAACCTAAGACAATATAAACTATTTAGAGACATCCTGTATATCAGTACATATTTTTAGAATTACGCCCTTATTTTAATATACTTAGAGAATAATGCAACAATATTAAGTTAAAATCAAATATTTCTAACCATGATTAATTCCAGTCAAATTAACCATTTAAATCTTTCCTTGTCGTAAAATTACATTCAATTTAAATACAAGTAACAAAGTACGCTATTTTTATTCATCAGCAAATCGGTATGCAAGTTTGACCTTCAATGAATAGTTAACATTACTTTACCCGCTTTCGCGCTCCTCATCTAAAGGAGGTGTTTCAAACTGCAGTGTTGAGCTAGACACCGTCAAAGTAGCGAGCGCTGCCATTTTCTACGTGAGTGCAAAAGCACTTAAAAAGGTCCACGCTTCGGTTCAAAATAAAAAGTTTACAAGATAAGAGCTATGCCATTTTAACGTTTTATTCAAGGTAATAGGTTGGTGCTAATTCATTGTTCAACGTCTTCTGCAGGATTATAATTGGGGATCAACCTCATCTTTTCACATGGTATCGTACAAATGGTTAGACACATTTTGTCACGTACATAGCCCATACGAGATGATCTGGACCCAAAGGCGTTGGTACCGCTCTTGTCCCGATGCACTTGGGAATTTCCGTCTTCTATCAAAACGTAAGTAATGTTTTCGATATAAAATTATTGTCAAATAGTGATCAAACAAAAGCCCTCTTTTTCTCAATCAAACTCTGCTGGAATAATTAGTTCGATCAAGGCAAAAATATTTGTAAATAACATATCGAATCTTACTAAGTTGAATTGTTTAATTAAATAAGGTCGTTATTCAAAGGCCGAATGTATTAACTAATTTAGAAATAATTTTAAATATTAGAAATTCAGGGGTCCCCTAACTTAATTATAGAGAATTAGTTGTTACTATATTTTTTTATGAGATTAATATATTTTTCGTAACTGCAAATTTTACTTTTCCTTATCATTATATTGAATATTTAACTAGAGACCTTCTCATTTTAGAATTATATGAATTCGTAGATTTAGTAACCACTATTTTCTTTCAGCGAATTATTAGTGTCAAGTAAATAGTACATTTTAGATTGTACATCTGATTTGACCTGATCGAAATATGAGATCAGTGGCGTACACACCCACCATCCGGTGTAGTAAGTATAACATAACCACAATTTCAAATAATTAGGTTACGGAAACGGAATTCTTTGTTTCCTCCTTCCCCTTTAACATCAACCAGACGACTGTAAAACAAAGTGGTGCCCTTGATTACGACTTTCTCCCATTTTAACGACTGCCAGACGCCCTGAACCTAGCCTCATTCAATTTCATGGTTCACGTGTAACCTGCCGTATCTCATTGTCTCCCGGGGTAATCCCGCTAGTTCATAACATCGTATGCACCCTTTGGGGCGCAAAACGTCGTTCAACCCGTTATCTCTCTCTCCCTCTCACTCTCTCTCTTCCCCTCTCACTCTCTCTCTTCCCCTCTCACTTTCTCGCTCCTTATCTCTCGCGCTCTCTCACTCTCTCTCTCTCTCTCTCTCTCGATTCCTAATGTACTATTAGATATCGAATAAAATTGATTATTATTAAAACTTCATATTGCGTAAACTAAATATACAGTAATAGTAGATTAATATACAAATTAAATAAAATTAACAGTCAGTGTATAAATTGAATAAACACCGGTTATGAGAGCGATAATAGTATATAAACTCACCAGAGAACTAAGCATTTCAACATTTGTCTTGCAATTTGTAGAGACTGTTTTGTATGTTACTTAATTCAACTCCGCGAACTCTGCATCGTGTTTTACTTGACGCATGTTGTATTTAACATTGTGTTTTATACCTAAAAAACCTACCTTTTCCGGCTTAGGGTGTGTAAAAGGTTAGATAAAGAACAACACAACCATTTTTGTATGAATACATCGATTAAAAGTTCTTTTTATATACCAAAATCTACATCATCCGTCAACTTAGACGTATTTTGTATTGCATTCTCAATAGACCCAAAGGAATCGCTATTCTTTGGCAGATGAGTTAGAGCTTCGAGTTCGCTGTTATAGTTCTCTTTAACTATGAATATGCTGAAGTCTAGTTGTGAAAGTTGTCTGTAAGTCTAACTGAGATAAATTACAATACAACAACCTGTATTTAATAGACACAATCCGAAGGCAACGACAGTGTGAATTATAGAAAATTTATTTTTTTTAATTTTTTTTTAGATTATTTAAAGGAACTACGCAAAATGTAGGATAGTTCCCGTAGAACGTACCGTAAACCCATGGTCCAGCGTAGCGGTTTAAAAAGATTTTTCCTTATTTAAATCTCTACAAAAAATTCTGTATACAGGAGGCCCTCGGTTTACGTCGGGGATGCATTCCTGAAAACACCGGCGTATACCGAATCGGCGTAAATTGGGATAGGTTCCATTTCGCCAAAAAATATGCATATACAGGTATAAAATTTCATATTTGAGATTTATAAAATACTATAATATGTATACTTCTACTAATATGTTACTGTAAAAATAATATAACATTTTTAGTAACAAAAATGATTCCATTTTTTTTTCAAGTGTAATTGAGTTGCGTTCTTTTTTAGCAACTCGATCGGGTAACTTTTCCATACTTCTTTTACTAGACATACTATACCAATAATGTACGTAAAATATAAAAGGTAAACCACTGCGTTTAATAAATATGCATACGTGCGTCGAGCAGCTCGGAAAACACGATATCACTGAAATAGAGCAGGTCTAAGGTCGACATGACCACCATGCCAAATAACAACGCATAATTGTGTACGTGCCACTGTGTCATCAGCGAAATTCTGCGTACATTGAATGTCGCCGACCGCTAGGTCGAGACATCTCGGGACTTCCCCGGCCGGAAGCACGTGGCGCTATTGTGAATCGGCGCAAATGGAACCGTCGTAAACCAAGGCCCATTTTTATTTCTAAATATGAAATATGTATTAATTAACCGAATAAAAATTATTTCTAGTTATATATAATTGATACTTTAGTCAAATAAACGAAGAAATAAATTTAGCTGTTTTCATTAATAAACAAAGGATAAGTGAAACTAAATACGTAAAGAGTTACTATTAATCTTAGACCTAGATACCAACGACTACCCTGGAACACACAAATTAAAAATAAACTGTAGTAACAGTTACGATGCAAGGTTAATCTAGAAAGTATTAATAACAATAAAATCCAAGAAATAATTTATTTATCTACAAAATTCAATTTTGTCACTCATTTCGGCTGTGTAAAATATGACTTCTCCTTTGAAATTTTCGAAAATGGTGCCACGGTCCAAATCGGCGCTAAGCGGATCACGTTCTTGATCTACGGACTAGACTACTACGGTGCTGAGAGGGGCACTCGAAACACCTCCAGAAATCATTATTGACAATTCCGTCGAAGATAATGCTGGGACCGCGTTACACACGTTCGTTGGGGTACCACTGACTCAGGTCGCATTAAATGATATGCTTAACCGGCATCAACCAGTGAGGCAGAACTTGTTGCTTGCGTTTATTTACCCCTAACTTACTATATAACCCAATGATAGTAACAAGCCCCACTCTACGTCCTCCGATGTGACGCAAGTACCATTCGGACCAGCTCCCAATTCTATAAGCTTTACTGCTAACTTAATATTCAAAATAAAACAATTAACTGGGAAGATGTTTGACAGTATAATCAAATTAATTGCAAAATAGAAACGTCACAAATTTTACGACTAATATTCAGCGCAATCGTTCCACATAATAATAAATCAAAATGTTTACAATTAAATTCAGCTACACTAGGTCGCCAATTAAACGTAGTCAAGATCAACTAACCAACAAAACGATCAAACGAGCGAGTATGGTGGAGACGCCACCATCTTCCATTGACTAAGTTTCATTGGGGAAAATACAGTACATAAATATATCTTACAAAGACCCTCGGCTGTTAATACCGAAAACCAAGGTTTATATTTCAGACAGGGCTTCCTTCTTTTCGTAATAAGGAACTAAGTTTTACTAAGAAGATAGCATGTAGCATTGGGAGGGGTTTGTGAATATTATAGGCTTCAACACACGCCTGATGATGCGTAAGAGAGAATTATCTCCTTTTTCGTACACTCTAAAAATATCTGGTCTTACAGCACGCAGGTGGGAATGGTTATAGATGCTGTATTAGGCAATAAGCTAGTCCTTATCCTGGGTCTATACCAGTATGGTCTACGATCGACCTCAGAGTCTGTAAAAGTGGGACTCTTCAATTCCCACTTGGTGGTTATTTTCGGGCCAAGATACACATACTCACGGTCGTACAAATCACGTCTGCCAGAACATGGTTTGCAATTCTCTCACGCGCACTTACGGGCTTCGCTCGCGTCTTAAAGTATCAACGCGACGTTTCCAATTATTTCACACCGTGAATTTGAAAATGAAACCACACGTCTTCTATATAAAGACCGCGCGTACTTCGCCAAGGGTATTACTAGGACCGGTCAATATCACCGAAAACGCCAAACAAAATCGACTATTCAAACGTTCAAATAGAATTGTCAAAACTCTAAGAACAAATTATATATCCTAATAATTTTTTGTTCTCTCTCTAAAAAACCAACTTGACGTGATATCTAAATTTCAACACATTTATTTTAATTTCACTTCAATCTTAATCAGTATCATTCTGTCAAAAGGTTTGCTTTCCAAGAACTAAAATTTCGACTAAAAACCATATTCTAAATTGACAGATCACGTGAAATTAATAAATTCAAAAGTAACTCGCAATTAATAATCCATCACGTTTTCATGACAACCCCCGCTTTTATAAAAGCCCCAAATACTGACAATGGATAAGTTGAAAAGAAGAAAGAGACATTCTGTCATCATCAAAACAGACCATACTGATACAAAACTCAAGAAGAGATTACTAATTCGCTTCATAATTTGAGAAATTATTGTGCCATTAGACTTCAGTGCAAAAGAAGTGGGTAGATTTGCGTACCTTAAAATGCGAATGGGAACTCACCAAGTCTGCAAGAGAAATGAATGACCCTTGCCGTTCGCGCTTTGCTGGCAACCCATGCGGGAGGAGTGTAACAATCCCTGAGCGTCCTCCCTTTGTCAAAATTAGTCTTTCAATAAGCTCCACGACGAAACCGTTTAGAGTCATCGGTCAGTGGGTTGCTATTTAAATTCGTTAACAGAGCGGCCTAATGGACGACCAGTAAGGCGACATCAGCTGTCCCATTAACACCAGTAACACTGCAAAATTTATTTTTATAAGAGTGCTATAGGAATTAGTGATAAGATACATCTAGTTTATGTAGACCTTGAACTTACTCCTGAAATCTTTAACTAACTCACAGTAAACCCAAGATAAGAGTTTCTTGGTGCCCTAAAACTGCTTAAAGTATACACGTATTAGTATCCGAGAAATATCTATACGAAGGAGTAATAAAATAAAATAATTAATTCGATTTTTGAATGCCATAGAGTTGCGTTTAAGGCATACCTTAATTTCCAACATAATTTCGAAGTAATTCAAGTGAATAGATAATGTTTGTATCTACTGCCGACATAAATAGACTAACTAAATGATGTTGACACTATAAAATAAATTTTAGGTTACGCCAACAATTATAATGAGATTTTAATGGCCGCAGCAGAATTATATGTGTTTATAAACTTTGAATGTTTATCAAGTAATTGAACTTTAATTTGGATAAAATACGAGAAATGTTAAAAATATAACAGAAAAATACCACATTTAGGACAAGATTAAGAAAAACTAAACTTGGCGCACATTACTCTACGAACTATGTAAAATATGTGTGTGTAAAGAGCTATTGTTGGGTATTTTGAACTAAGTTTACAGATGCATATTTATACTGTTCTATGTTTAACTCCCTTGCGTAACTGCAAAAATTTACAGTAAATGATTTTATTCTAATGCTTACATTAAAACATTAATGCGTTTCTTTAAATATTGAACGTTACGTGGCGGATTTTTGGGTGTTTTCCCTTTGCTACACCCTGTTTTAAACATAAAATTTCAACCGCACAGTTTTACTTTAACCTCTTCCATAGAACAGTACAAAAGTAATTAAAATAGAAGTTTATAGATAAAGTCGTAAACTGTAAGACAGTATGAACTTCTGTAGTATGCGTGAAAATATTTCGTACTGAAAAAAAGCCTTTACACTGAACTAAATACCAACATAAAGTAAAAATATTAGCTGTACAGGATGAGCAAAACTTAATGTCTCATCTGTACTAGAAGAAAAAGAAAAACTATAGAAAACATTTCAAAAGAGGTTCTTAAATGGGATGGAGTAAGGTTCATTTCAAGCCAAATTTGCATATTTCGTCATGTTTTTAAACTGAGGCAAAGACGTCATCAAATTTTTTTCAGTGAAACAGTGCTACGGCCATTTCGAGACAAATGGACCGAAATACACGCTGTGCATGACAGCGGAGGTCGGGTCTGGGTGAAGTGAATCCTAATAATTAGCCAATGGCTAGAACATAAAGTATTAAGCAAATTTAATTATTAACAGTAGCTAAATTAAGCATTTCTTTGGGCACCACGCCATTCAAGAAGAAAACGTCCAAAAAAAGATGAATTA
>JAHWXV010117407.1:0-10069 GCA_024586415.1 Phrixothrix hirtus
ATATATATATATATATATATATATATATATATATATATATATATATAGTTAAGTCTCAAACCTAATCTTTAATATGAAGTACATTGCCACACCCATAGATCGCGTAGTCAAGTCGCAAACCTAACCCTTAATATGAACTTAGTCGCCACACTCATAGATGGCGCGCGAGTAATGACGTGGGAAAATTTGAATTTGCATTCTAACAGCCATATTTAAATCTACAAATCCTCTTGGAAAATTTTTCTAAGTTAGAAATGGCGCCGCCGCCATTTTGGAACAAGATTTAGGTTTATAATAGATACGACGCCATCTTGTAACTAGATCTAGGTTGGCAACTTGCCGCAATCCATTAGCTAACGCTATGCCCTAGGCGCCATATTGAGCCCCATTCTTTCGCAGCCATCTTGGACCTCATTCTCCGTCAGCCATCTTGTTACGTGACTTAAGCTCCTACACATGGCTGAGCCTGCACCTGAAACCCAGTTGCCCTACCCACTTCCGGTGTGAGAGCGCTGTTGTATTACTACTTAAGATGCACTTGGAAATTGTTTCATAGCAACGCTGTTGGTAAAGATACATAAAACGGTAATAGTCGACCTGGAGGATTTGCTGTACTTCTGATACAACAATCGCTTGCGATCTAGATATCTTTCAACGCAACTTCCTGTTACCCTCGCAACTGGCGGAAGCGTTTACAAGCATCCTCTGCGGGTCTGTAGGTTCTTTCGTCAAGTCCCACGGGTAACTGTGACGTCAGAACAAGGCAGGCAACGAGTAGCTTACGACGGCGGTATCTGCGAGCCTTCATCTTCACTGTTACCCTCGAAACTGTTTAACTGAAGGGTCGTGATTAGCCTTCAGTGACCATCTCCGCTGCCCAGGCACCTAGATCTCGTCAGCGACGCCAAGAAGGTTTTACAACTTTCAAGTGTAAACTAAGTTTACCGGCTCAATTATGTATTTTAAATCAAAGGTTGATTCATAAAGCGGGCCCCGATAGTAGGGCGTCCTTCAGAGGTTTATCGTGTCGCGCTCGGATCTAGAGCGTCGCTTTGCTGCGGCAGGCGAAGTATCTCGCCTCGTGATCAAATGTGAAATGAATCGGTTCGAGGTTGACACCAAAGTGTCTAGCTCGCTCCGCGGTTGAAGGCGAAGTTCCTTTAAGCGTACTTGCGTCGCTCTTTAAATACTACTTTGACACGCGGTATCTTTATTCCACTCGGGTACTTTGTTTTCTATTTCATTTTTGCAGTTTACGGTCACTCTGTAGTTGAAATTTGCTATATGTTCATATTTGAAATTTTATACACAAATAGCCTAGTTTATACGTTCATTACTGATACGTTGGAAACTGATAAAAATATATTCCAACCCCAAAAGAATTATAGATCCTTTCTCTAATTCCTTTGACGTCTTAAGAAAAATGACATCTAGTATCTACGTCCGTTATATTCGTTATTATTGATTGAACTTTAAAGTTTATAACAGGGATTTGTGATCAAAACAGGTCGCTGGACACTCTGATTTCTAATTGTGATATAATTGCAATTGGCACTAACCGAAGAAGTAGCGAGTGTAAAGTTGTTGAAACGGAAGCCGGTTCTCCTAATGTTTGATAAATTGAAAGTCCCTCTGGGTGGTCGTTGACGAAAAATTGTTCTATCCTGATTTGTTCTTATTGATGAAACATCCACAAATACGGAATTCCCAATTCAACTACGTGCTGAATGGTGACAATGTGAACTCAATAAAATACAGATAATATGTATCTAAAATAGAGAAACACTTGGCACTTCCCGAAAAATCACTGCTACATTACTTGATAGTCGATTCAAAACCACTTCACTACTAATTATTCTTACATAGCTTCCCACGGCAAGCTCAAGGTTGACCTCTACATTCCACTATATTCCACTCATCCTATTAAATATCGCGTTTGTTTTCTGCATTTACAAAGTACATTACTTACTCTAGCGACTAGTCGCTGGAATACACGGTTTACATCTTACTCTTGAAAAGTACTTGGATACGAAATTGTTATACATTGTACATACAAAGCTGACGAACTGTTTACATAGCTGGAATTAAATTCTAAATTTGTGTGGGATTGTAAAATATTAACCTTCTTCTACTATACGAGGTGCATTAAAATAGTTTGATTCTTTAAATAAAAGACGTTTTTAATGATTTATGAATTGAATCTGATTTTAATTAACTACTTATAAGTAAATAATGTAAGTCGTAGTGCATACTTATGTTTTAATGAATTAACTAACGTATTTACAACAAAAAACAGCGAGAGCTGACAGTACGTCAACAAGGGGGAAATATTTGATATCAACAGTGGATTTGACGGAAATAACACTTAATAACTCACTTACGACTTTCTCTTACACACATAGAAAGGCCAATAGTATCCAAAAATGATTAGAATATTGTCTACGTTTATTTTGGAAACAATAATTGTAACGGCCACCCATCCAAGATACTGGACAGACAAAAGGCTGCTTAACTCTAAAAATTTTCTCTCTTAACTAGTTTCAACGCATTTTCTCAGGAAAAACTATTAAATTTACGTAAAGGAGCATTAAATACATAATAACCGTAGCACATTTAAAAATAAAAGTTATAACTGTTTTCGAGAAAATAGCAAAAAAACTTAAAAATGGTACTTCCCTTCATTAGATTTTACCTAAATTCTTGATGTATCATGTGCAGAAGATAAAAAACTTAAATATACAATTTCATTCTTATATCATATTTAGTTTTTGAGATATGTTGCCATGTCAAAGTTGGATAAACAAGCGCGTACAGCCTTTACTAGAAGGACCGCGCTTCACAGCAAAAATTAAAAAAAAATGTCCGGGCGGCCCTAGTTCCGCAGAGGCTAGGGAGTGGGGTGTAGTAACTTACAAAAAGATGATGGTCGAAATAATCATCGAGTAAAATACCGTGGTTGGCAGGTGCAAGTTTCGCTCCTAGTGTCGCTGGAGGAGATCCTGGACTCGGTGCTGACGAGCGCCAGGTGGTTCCGAAACTGGTACGAGCTCGCGCAGGAAAAAACATGAAATACCTAGAGAAAGGAAAGAAATTGGGCGCCACATACTTGTAATTGAAAAACGCTAGTGTTAATCTGGACGTACATGAGTGCAAACGCCGTAGATTAATTCGGCGATAAAAGTTGGACCTAAAGTTACTCGTAGATATTCTGCTTCACCTACCCAGGGTTATTTAAAAAAGCATTGGTAAACATATTTATAAATAATCTGAAAGAAAAATTAATTAAGGTACAACAGTACATAAATGGAAAGAAAAATCAAAGTAAGGATAAGATCAGTTTATTTTCGTTCCAGAAAACAACAGTCAACATCTACTAACCGAACAGTTCATAAAATCTTTTAATTAGGCGTAATACTAAAAATTCAGTGAAATTTTGAGAACTGCCTGCATAAGCAGAATGACTAGTAAAGTATACGATTAATAGGAAAATGTTGTGAACCTCAAGCTAAATTAACACATGTGTGGTATAAAGTTATAGTATCGACCCTCGTTACCACGCACGTGTTTTGACGGTCGAAGCAAAACTTAAAATATAGAATTGAAAATAACAAGATTTGAAAAAAGATAAATTTAAGGTGTTCGTGAACTTGATTGCCCTAATTTAAATTAAATGTAAAACATCTATTTAAGATCAAAGAATCTAGAAAAGGAAATAGCAATTAAATTAATTAAATTGACCGTCGAACGTCACTGCAGTGATAACCGGCTTTGATTTTAAATACAACATAAATAAATGTTTAAAATTCGTACGCAATTAATTAAAAATTTAGTCTATCCAAGAACGCCTTTACATAAATCATAACATATAAAAATATATTCAAAGCAGTAAGTAAAAGTATCGAAGTAAGTTAAAGTTAAAGGGGCTGCGCACATATACGCGTGGGAACTCCGACCTCCAAAAGACTTGATGCCGCGCCCGGTCTATGAATTTAGTGTCGATCGCAAATAACTAATCATTGCATTTAAGAACGGATTTTGCTATTACAAAATACTTAATTTCTGTTTCAAAATTATTAGCGAAATATTTATAGACAAAGTTAAATAATTATAATGATTAATTAGAACTAATTTTATTGTAGCACAAAATAATAAATTGTAGAAAATAAATATCGGAGCGCAAAGCAGAAACTCGTAGGTTCCAAAACGTAAAGAGCTTACGGCGGATGCCAGTAGAAGAGTTAAGATAAACTGACTTGGATGGTAGAAATTTTCGGAGAAAAACGGATTCTATCCTTGATAATTCGAAATCATCGCTTCGAGGCTGCGGAACAGGTGTTTTTGGCAAAACCGTTGGTCCCCGTGCCAGGGCCGTAGAGAAGCAGAAAAAAGGGCGGCTCTGGTATGGAGAAGCAGTAGGCCGACCACGGCGAGAGGAACCCTCTGAAGTGGAACCTCAGGCTTATCCAGAAGCAATCGGCGGCGTTATACGCATATCGGCGAATTCCCAAATTTAACGGGCATTTTAAATCCCATACTTAAAACACTAGAAATAAATAAAGAAAGAAAAATCTATTAAGCAATCTTGCACATAACTAAGGGATGTCTACTCACCCTAAAAATGTAGGTGTTTTATCCCAAGAAGCAGACTAAACCACAGAAGTTGTCATAACTAGACAGAGCAGAAACAATAACGTGCGTCTTTCACTAACAACTAACACACAATGATTTTTGGCGCGCGACGGGATCAGAAAAAATACTCGCGAATGAAAATCACAAAAGAGGGAGTTAGACAACCCAAAACGCATCTGAAAATTAACAACGCGAAAGCAGACGCAACCTGCAAAAACTAGCCGATCTACAAAAAGACTGTTACAATGTTGTTCGCAATTAATACAATAAGTACTTCCGGTTACATAATTTTCGAAAATTCATTAGAAATACAGCTTGATTCATATAAAACGAAGTGAATTAGCTAAAAAATTTACTAAGTTTTAAAAAATCGTTATAGCTGACTTCAAGAAAATTGCAAAAACAAACATACGGAAAATCTAAAAATGACAGAAATAAAATGGAACTTCCTGTTATTCCATTTTAACCAAATTCTTGATTTAGCATGCCAATGTAGTTACGGCCACAAATATAAATTTTTATTCAGCTAGAACTTTGTTTCGTAGTAATTTGATTTTGAGCTAACGGTGAAGGTACTTCCGGTTACTTAATTTACGGAAAAGTTTCTGATACACGGTCTAAACTATAGGAAAGGTTATTAAATCGGTAAGAAATGAAATAATTTTTAAAAAAATCGTTAGAGCCGATTTCAAGAAAATTGCGAAAAATGGAAAATTCGGAAAATATATAAAAATTACAGAAATAAAGTTGTACTTCCGGTTAATCGCTTATAACCAAATTCTTGATTAAGCATACAAAGGTAGTTAGGATCTCAAATAAAAATTTCCATTTATTTAAGACTTTCAGTTTCATAGTTATTTAATTAGTAGTTAAAGGTAAGACTACTTCCGGTTACTCGTTCTACGGACATTTTTCTGAGAAATTGTCATAATTCTATGAAAGTGCATTCAATGTCTAAGAAATATAGTAAATTAAAAAAAATCGTTAGAGCCGATTTCGAGAATATCGAGAATAACCAAAAAATGACAAGAGTAAAGTGGCACTTCCGGTTATTGGATTTTGGTAAAATTGTTCTAGTCGCGTGCGAGGAGTGATAAAAACTCAAATATAAAATTTCGTTTATCTACAACTTTTCGTTTTCAAGATAGTTTGTTCACGCACGCACGCACGCACGCACGCATGCACGCCCTTGTGCGCGTCCACGAACGCAAAAACGCAAGTACGCAAGAAGAACACGTACGCACGCGCGCATGCACGCACGCATGGACGCACGCCTACACGCACGCATGCACGCACTTATGCACGCTCCCATGCACGGACGCATGCACGCACGCACGGACACGCACCCCCGCGCACGCGCTCCAGCGGTCACGCCCGCCCGCGCACACGTGCACGCACGCACACGCTCACACGCATAATCGCGCATACGGGTGCGCGGAAACGCGTACACGCGTGCACGCTCTCACGCACACACGTGCACACGCACACGCACACGCACACGCACACGCACACGCAAAGCACACACACACACACACACACACACACACACTCTCACACACACACACATTCACACACTCACGCACACACACACACTCACACACACACACACACACACACACACACACACACACACACACACATACACACACAGACACACAACACACACGCGCACGCGCGCACACACACAGATAGACGAATTTTTAAAAACATGATTTTCGGGCTTAGGGTACCCGAAAATATGTATTTCCACTATAATTTCGACATCAAAAATTTTGGACGAAAACAATGCTCTATACTATATTTCATATAGGTAAGAGAAAGTAAATTTGAGTGAAAATAAACAATTTTAATGTTAGTGAATATAAATAAAGAATTTTGAACAATTAGCTAGTTTCATTACAATTGTTTTAAATTCAATATTTAAGTATATTAACGTATAATCAGTGAATAAATTAATTACAAAATATTCGTTTTTAGATTAATAATAATTTTAACTACTAGCGTAACGTCAGAGAAAACAAGTTTATTTCAACTTTACTAAATTTTTTATATTCTATGGCTATGCTTATTAATAAGTGAAACATATTAGAATACAATAAATATATTTTCCTATTAAATTTGATATTACAAAACGTATTACAGGTATACTTCTGCATCAATACAAGGTCAATATACAAACTCATCAAAATTAAATTAAATTAGTTTTACATAGACTTCTAGGTTTTAAACCTAACCAAAATTTTTTGTTAGACAAACGATTAATTGATTTTTTGCTAATAACAAGAGGTATTTCTGTCTTTGCCACCGGTACTAATTCAAACTTGCTTACGATTTCTGCCAAAATCAATTTACATTCGAGAAGAGCGAAACGAGATCCTGCAAAAATTAATATGAGTTGAAATATATGATTTCTATATTCGGAACGGGTTTTTAAACAGAAATTCGAACAAAATGAAATGTAAAAAATTTGCGTTTCTACATAACGCCGCGAGGAATTCCACAGGATGATGTTTTCAGTAAAGCATCCTTTCAACGATTTGTGGAAACACAAAGCTTTAATAAAATTATTTAAAAATCAATAGAGCAAAATAATTTCACCAAATACGTTACCAATACAATTTCTTGGTCCTGCTCCAAATGGTAGATATGTAAAAGGCCGAATGTTTTTTCGATTTTCTTCGCTAAATCTTTCTGGATCAAATCTATCTGGATTTGGATAATACTTTGGATCTCTATGAATTGAATAAACGGGGAATAGACAGGTCATATCGGCATCTAGAATCAAGTCCTTTTCAGTTGTAAGTTGTGCCTTGATGGTATAGGGGCGTATGCTTCTTCTGTCGAGGCGTATAAAAGGTGGCCATTTTCTAAGGGCTTCTGTAAGTATGTCTTCTAAAATTTATTTTTAAAAAGCGGAAGTAGACATACCTGAAACAACCATATCTAAATACTTCATGCCAGTAATACTTTCGTAAGTAAACTTGCCACTTGTTTCTTCTAAACTTCTTTTAATTTCTGCATGAAGTATTTCTTGAATTTCGGGGTTAAGCGCCAATTCATATGCTGCATGACACATCATTGTTGAGGATGTATCAAATCCTGCAAAAAAGAATATAAGAACTTGAGCCGTCATTTCGATATCGTTCAGTTCCAGTTTTGGACGTTTGGCTTTAGTTTTGCCATACTCTGACTCTTGTACAACAGCAAATTCCGTATCTGGAATTTCTGTGTTATTATCGTAATTTAGTTGTCCTTTTCTTGTTTGCATTAATAACTGTATCATGTCCGGGCGATAAACATTATTCCTTTCACGTACCTTAATCGTATCTTTGACCAAGCATAGGAAAAATTTTCTTACGCTCTTATTAATTATTCGAAGGTTTAAAAACTAAAATGTTCAAAGGTCAATTACTACCCTAGTACATATAATAATTAATAATTTATATATTTACTTTAGTTAAAAAGCGACTCTTTAGAATGACTAACAGTTTTAGATTTGTGAGTCCGTTAACGTTGGTTAAATTTTTTCCCATGTTGTAAAATTCATTGTTCGGTTGTTTTATAGAATCACAGGTTACACCAAACGCTGTAGTTGCTATTACATCGTTTGCAAATTTGCTAAAGGCGTCTTTAAGTTCGACAGTAACCATACCCCCTTCTTCCAAAAAGTGCTGCGAAAATTGCTTGGAACATTTTTGAATAAGATCAAACATAATTCTCATTTTACTGCCAGTAAAAGAGGGACTTAAAGTTGATCTGAGGTCATGCCATCTTTTGCCACCTTAAATTTGATTTTTAATCATAAAATTCACACTATTCGCAATTTTACCTTTTATTGCGAAAAGGTTGTAGCTCCACAAGAGATCGACATCTTCAGGTATAAATGGTCTGTGCTCTGGGAAGGTGTCAAAATCTTTTACCATAATTTGTCTAATTAAATCAGGATCGCGAACTAGTAAGGTTGGCGTGGAAAAATTATAAAATCCAACGTATCTAAACCCAATGAGTTGATGAATTCAAATATGTGCTCCAAAACCTTACCGTTCTGCAGGATATGCGTTGTATGCATCTTGAAATATATAAGCAAATGAACGAAGACGAAAAACGTTTTTTGCTAAGTTACCAAAAATAGGCCATGGTTTTATATGTTGTATGCCTTTTTCTTCCCAAAATTTTGAGGGACGTAAAAGTTGAAAATAAATATATGCATTAAATAATGCTAACACGATTATCATCAACATTTTGTAGGTTGTTAGGTCTATTAAATGCAATATTGCTGTCGATTGCTTTATAAAGTTAATCGCCTTAGCTTTATCTAATCTTCAACAAGTTTTATTAATCTTATTTGCAGAGTACGTAAGTCACCGTTCATAAATATAAAGCGGCCATAAATTATTTGAATAAATTAAAATTATATTACATATTAATTGTTAGTTGTACAGGATTAAGCGTAATCTCTAGTCCAACGTAATTCAAAGAAGAGTGGCGTGGACTGAAATCAATTAAAGTTGAGGTCAGTCAAACTATCGCCGTAGTTGGTAGAATATAATTCATTTGATGCGTCAAAATTTTGGATTGGGTTGTCATGGTAGAGTACCCATAGAATACCGAAATACATAGATAAATGAAGAAAGATGCTCAGATACGTGGAAACATTTTCGACCATACGTGCGAACTAAAAATATGGACACAAACCTATTAATTATAGAGAATTCAGTGTAGGTAATAATATTAAATTATGGAATCCATTTTTATCGGCGGGCAATTTTAAATTACTCTGGCCGCGTTTCGAAATTCAACATAAGATGCAACCATTCAACAGTTACGTCACCTGTATGATTGTGATGTACATCAGAATTTTAGGAACGATTTTGATGAATGTGTTTTGCTATTCATGCGCATTGTTTGTAATTCATAACTAAAAAGTTTAAAAGTCAAGTTATTTTATTAAACCAATAAAAAATCACAAAATATCCATATTTTAAGTACTTATGATCACTACTTTAATTTTATAGGTATAGGTACCTTTAATTTTGTTAATTTAGGCACATATCCAATTTAGGCGTAAACAACTTTACGTGGGAACAGCTGTTTTCTCCCACCATTAATCCACCAGAAAAACAAATCTGGTGTGAGACAACACACGACATTCTCTTACATATTTTAAATTTAATTTGAATTTATTAACGTTAGTTCCTATACACCGACATTTTAAACTCTAAAATTAATTTAAAAGCATAAATAATTCATCCATTTATAATTTCTTTATGCAGTATAGACCCTTCAATGTAACATTGGAAAAAAACGAGTCGATTTATCGCGATCATCGGGTGAGCACACGCTACTTCGTTCTCATTTTAAATTTTTACTCGTGGAAGTACACTCAAACAAGAAACGTTTCACTACCTACTAATACAAGTTTCAAAAATCATAGGAGAAA
>JAHWXV010117422.1:0-13184 GCA_024586415.1 Phrixothrix hirtus
AATATATATATATATATATATATATATATATATATATATATATATATTTATATTTAAATTTAACCTGTGTTAGAACTATAATATTTTTAATCCTTTTTAAATTATTTGCGGGGTGCGCAATCTGTAGACGCCAATTTGAACATTGAACATGGTACTAAATTTTTGATTCTTGGGCGTGCCTTACACTGGGTATCGAGTTTTCCTCGTAATATCGATGCCTAGCTTAAATTGTGAGGCTGCCTCGATGCGATCCTAGCGTTGTCGGTATCTGAACGGGCTCAAAGCGTACCTTAGTGTATTAGTTCGTAATGTGTGAACTGAATTTGTTAAAGTTTGTTGTCTCACGTGCTAAATTTTCTAAATTACTAATTTAATTTTTATTATTTTATATTACGTTAAACGATATGAACGTGAAGAACGAATGTTGCCATGAATTAATAGAACTATTTGGGAAACAGCGTATTATAAGATATTTATCATAAACTATGCTACCGTCCTTGTCGTTTCTGTTTCTTTTTTATAAAGTCCTTTATTATTATTATTAATGTAGCAGCGGTAGTGCATACACGTGAAGCCTCGTAATTTAACACATTGTAAAGCAAAAATGCCCCAAAGCAACTTCACCAGGTCGCTGCGCAGGACGTGCTAGCAAAGTTCATATGCAGCTTTAGAAAATTCATACATGACCAAAAACTAACTGAAAATTAAGTAAAAGGTAAAGGTATTTCATGACAAAATGCCAAAATGCCAAATGCCAAATCGCATTTGAAAGTTAAATCTAAGACAACTTACAGATTAAGAAGTAGGTATGTATTTCCTAGTTTGCTATAGTCTCATTTAATATCCTAGAACTTCAGCCTACTTATGTATATTTTGGCAATACCCTTACTTTTCCGTCACTAAAACAGTGACCATTTTAATAATCACTTTGCGTATTATAGGAACGGATTTTACGTTCCCTTGATTGTTTATTTTCAGTAAATAGAAATTACACTATAAAATAATTGCAATTTACATGTTTTATATACCTAAGAAGTCCACGGAAATTTAAAATAATTGAAAATTAAATTAATTTTAGTTTTGAAAATTCCATAACTAAAGCAGGATACTTGTTTAGAATGAGTTGTGCTTAAAAGTTAGTATAATAGTACAAATATCTCGTATTGATGTGAAGATATTTTTTAATGTGTTTCATTTTGCAGCAAATGTATTAAAATTGTAAACTTCATCGGTAAATGATAAATATTTTATTATACAGCAATAGGAAGGATATGCTAAATCGTACTTAAAGTAAATCTTTTAAAAGCGTTCAAATATTTGAATAGGCAAATATAAAGTTATACATTTTGAGTAATGTTTTTAGTATACTTGAAAGTTAAAAGGAGTGCACCCTATTGTAACCTACATACCTTTACACATCACTTCAGAATAATGAGAATTGAATAATTAAAAGCATTGCCCAACTGCCATACAAAACCACCGACGAAATACATAAATAACCCTAGAAGTACGAGTGTAAATAAAATAAACTAGAGAAATAACTGCAATAAGAAGACAATAAAGATATTAACAATAATTGTAAAAAAATGTACGGAACACGCGAAATAATGTACAACCAGTAGAAACTATATAGCAAGATTTTAAAACACAAATTAATGATAAACTCATTTAAAAAATTGATTAAGACAAAATAATAAATGAACTGAAAGCCAAAACCTAAATAAGTTACTATATATGTACCTATATATAAAGCTAAATTTTCAAATGGGTTAATCAAATTTAAATGCATTATTCATTAAAGATAGAAGGTGACGCAATCAATTAGAAAGTAAGACTGAATGATACCAGACACTATATAAATAAAAACCGAACTGTGAACGACTACCAGTACCAGCTCAAACACCAATCCATCATCAGGATAGCTAAATACCATGAAACCGAAATACGTATAATAAAATAATCATAAGGTTAATCTGAGACAATGCTTTCCTAAGTTATCCCTGTCTTATTTGACTTCAACTAAATATAATCCATTAAAAGATCTACCAGGGGCGATGCCTTATACTACGAACTTTCTCGTGCCAGTTCGTCGTGAAATATTGCTTGCTTTCGAAAAGTATTCCAACCAAGAACGCGTTCCCCCGTAAATAAATATTCACGGTAACTGAAGGATAAGACCACCGAGTCATAAATACGTTGCTTAGATCTGATGGAGTAGAACTAAGTTCGAAATTAAGGAAGAAAAATGCTCGAGCACGCAAAAGCTTCTCGTGCAGAGATTCTATAACTACACTAACCTAATGAAATCTCGCCTGAGCACTGGACTAGACGTTCATATCTGCTAGCATGGGGATCGCTGCTCAAAATCAGAACACTTGCAATATATCTTAGTAACGATTACTTGTATTGAAGTTTCTCGAAAATTTGCGCCAAACTCTGTGACGTTTCGGTTTGATTTGTCGCGATCACATGAAAAAAATAATTTATATTTCTGTTTGCTTGGGTAGTTCGTGGGCGCAGGCGGTCGAAGGAATAGTACTTGCGGCCGGAGATAGTTATGACAGTCTGGAAGATCTTAACCTAAAAGCGATTAAGCGGTATTGCCGCTATTATTTATGTCTACAGATGACAAGGTAATAAATCTTTGGAAAATGTATATTACAATAAAAGAACAGAACACTTGTGCGATACATTTTTACAGTATTAATTCTAATTATGATTGGATGGAACAAAAATATATTATTGATTTACGGCAGTCAATGCGTTGTACATTGAATCTCGCGGTGCAAGTTTTGCATTCGCTTCTAATTCGTAAGGTGTGTTTGGATTGATTAAGGATGCATCTCATATCGAGATACTGTTATGTATCGGTGTCCAGCGGTCAGGGGTGTCATTCAGGGTTACACCTGGTGCGATGGGTGCCTAACACCTCAAGTTAGCTTACGGAGTGTTGCTGTATTTAAAAATCCCTGTTACTCTGCCAAGTGGAATCTCGACGGTTTCGGACGGTCCGAGTCGGGCTAAATCTTATTACTCAGTCAACTAAGCTTGGATGGACCATGCGTTATCTTATAGATCAGACAACGGGGGACTTAAATTCGATATATAAGGCGTCTCGACACTGTCAGGGACGGCGGACGGTTTCATAGCGCTTTGATACTTCCCGACATAAGCAAGACAAGAATCAAAAAACGGAAAACACTACTGCTGAGGGGTTTCGTTACTCGGTCAACGAAAACGTCGTCGATGAGCGTCACCTGTCTATTGAAGTAACTATGGATCTTCAGTCTAGCCTATGGCGAGACGTTATGAATAAAAGACAAAAGCTGACAAATTATCCATACCACACTACGAGGGTGTGTTCAAATTCTTCGTTCAAAAAGTTGAAAATAAGGTGAAGTTATTCCTCCAAAATCGTTTTATTTATATTTATTTCTGACAACTATATCTTTATTTGGTAAATACGTATTTTGGTTGTCTTCCTTGTCTTACATTATAGTAATTATCATGCTGTTATGCCTGCTAGCAACAGTCTGCGAGGTCGTGTGAATTTGTGCATGTTCCTTAATTAATCATGCTAAGATCACCTGCTTCATACAAAATAAACCACTAGTTCTCAACATGGTTTTAATTTACGTCAGCAAAAGAACGAATTAATGATCTAAACAAGATTTAGGTTATCGGCCTAATGCTATTGCTTAACTTAGTTGTTCCTAGAATCTTTCATGCTTGCATACTGTAATGCTCTTTGGTCGCTGGTTGCCTTTACCTTTACTTTACTTAGGACTGCTTATTAAGTTATTAAAGTATGGTTTTATAAAAGGTAGTATAACTAGAATATCCTTTAACTAGAATATCCTTTAACTAGAAAATCCTTTTACTAGAATATCCGTTAACCAAAAAAAAAGAATGCTGTCCTCATAGCGATTAAAAACCTCGGGGTCAAGGCCAATCTGGAATACTAATTAGTTTAGATGGGTACTCCTTAAGGAGCAAATTTAAAGCAAGACATCAATGCCACGACCTTCAAAATCTCAGAACTTCCTTAAGATAATATTACGAAGCACAAAAATGTTGGCTGATTATGAAACTTTTGTCAATGCCATGTCAAATTAAAAGTTGGAAAACAATGGCGTCCAAGCACAGACCAAGATTTAATGGCTACCTCGACCACGCCCGTAGATCGATCTGTCTGCGCCGGTCGATTACACGTCACCAGATGATATGTATAGAGCGAGTGAAAAATCGATATATACAGTAACAGTCAAAATTGACGACTGAAGATTTTAAATCGTAACAATGCAAGCTTTGTTATGTTTGATAAGTTAGTGTTCAACGCATTATTTAAAATTGGCTAGTATTGCGCAATATAACGCAACCCTTAACAATAAGCTAATATTCATTGTTGTAGGATTACGTAGTTTATTTAATCTTTCATTGTATCAGCTACCCTTTGTGTGATCATCAAATACTTCTTATATTTAATACTTACAAATCTAATTAACTCATTAATTGCACTTCATGCGCCTTTGACACTTAAGAATTGTTGCGTTATCATTTCGCAATATCTTAATTGCCTATTTCACAGAAAAACGCATAGTTCTTTTAATCACGTATTTTTGTTATACACCTACATTCGTGATTATTATTACAACACCAGCAGAAACTCTAAACCAAAAATAGGTACGAAGTGGAATAAACCTTCATTGTCTCGAAGTCCGCTATACTATTTGGTTTTGCTAAATAAATAAAAAGAATTTCGGCATATCAAAAATTAGTGGTTAATAAAAATCCGTTACAAACCGCAAGTACAGGTACAGACACAGGCACAGGCACAGGCTCATGCACATGCACAGACATAGTTATAGGTAGAGGCACACGTACACAACACGCTAACGCACACGTATGCACACCTGCACGCGCACACGCACACATATGCGCACCCAAACGCCCACGCACTCACGCAAGGGCGTACTTACTGTAAACAACATTGATAATTACGCCACCTTTAAATACTAGTGGAAGAATTAATATAGTTAAGTCATAGATTTAGAACTTTCTAGAGTTAATTCAAATGATCATTAAATAAATTAAATTTTTGCCCATATCAAAATATAGAGCGAATATATTTTTTTTATAAAGTTTCAAATTACGGACTTTATCGCATTTAAATGTGTTTAAAAATGTGTAGCTTTAAATTTTTGACGATTTCCTATCTCATTACGTCGCTGGTGTAGTGAAGGGGCCTAACCCACAAATATTCAGATTTTGAGTTAATACTATATTTCAGTATAAAAATTTCTAAATTTTATGGTAGTGAATAAATTTATTATGAAAAAATCTCCATTTCTGTGATAGTAAAAAAGTAAGAAGGTCCTATTACACATCCCTAAGTAGTGAAAGGAATTAAGAGGTTTGATCTTATTCACTATTTTTATATGCTAATAAAGAAGTAAAATACTATTGTTGTGAATAGTTCTAAGTCACACTTAAGATATGCATTAACAGGAAAGTACTTGCAGAAACCGTTGATTTTGTGTACTTTCTTTGTTTCGCGTCAGTGTTTTTCTAGCATTTAGCAAAAGTAGTTCAGGTTGGATTAAATTAGGAATATTTAATATTTTGTGTTAAAGAGTTCTTTTAATAAACATTATATTAATCGCAATGATATCAAGGACAGCGAATTGTACAAGAAGCACTGAAACAATTAGGCGGTGAAGAATCATTAAAAACTGCTACATTGCCTCCTATTTATTTCGGTAATTACTATATTAACTATAATTTATATTATAAAAATAGTTAAAACTTGCTTTTATTTATTTAGATGAAACGCCACAGAATAACTTAGCATATGTACATACAACATATTACCACAATTAATTCAGTGAATTCTGATCAGGCGGGCGGGCGTGCGTGTGTGCGTGCGTGTGTGAACACGATAACTCAAATACTATTTGTCCTAGAAAAACAAAATTTTATATTTGAGTTATATCCATCGTTGCACGCGACCGCAATAATTTCACTATAATCGGAGAACCGGAAGTGGCACTTTACTTTTGTCATTTTTTGGTTTTTTGAGATTTTTTCGAAATCGGCTATAACGATTTTTTTTATAATTACTATAGTTCTTACAAATTTAATACCCTTTGATATAATTTAGGCGGTTATTCACAAAATTTTCCGTAAATCGAGTAATCGGAAGTACTTTCGCCATTAAGTCTGAATAAAATAACTATGAAACTAAATGAAAATTTACATTAGAGTCACAATCACCTTAGTGTGCTAAATCAAGAATTTTGTTGAAATCGAATACCCGGAAGTACCACCTTATTTTTGTCATTTTTAGATATTTTTGGTTTTTCGAGATTTTCTCGAAATCGGCTCCAACGATTTTTTTAAAATTTATTGTATTTGTTAAGCATTTACGACGCTTTCATATAATCTAATCGATTACTCACAAAATTTTCTGTGAATCGAGTAATCGGAAGTAGTTTCACTGTTAACTCTGAATACAATAACTATGAAACAAATAACCCTAACTAAATGAAAATTTATATTTCACATCATAATCCCCTTTTTCTGCAAAATCAAAAATTTGGTTAAAATCGATAAACCGCAAGTACCACTTCTTTTTTTTTTCTTTTTTAGATAATTTCCGAATTCTTCATTTACGCGGTTTTCTTGAAATCAGCTGTAATGATTTTTTTTAAAGTTAGTATATTTCTTAGCTATTTAATTTATTCTCTAATAAATTTTTGAAAATCGAGCAACCGGAAGTTGCAAACAAGTTATCTCAAAAAGTAATCATTATATGAAAATCAAAAACTATATTTATATTTTATATCTTCTCTTCATGAGACAGCAAGAATTTAGTTAAAACACAACGACCGGAAGTGCCACTTTATTCTTGCGATTTTTATGTTTTTTGCGATTTTCTCGAAAACGTTTTTAACAATTGTTTTAAAACTTGCTACGGTTCTTATATCCTTAACAGCGTTTTACGTTAACTTAGAGGGTTTCCTGAAAAATGCACTGAAGCGAGTTATCAGAGAAAATCTTTGAAGTTAAGCAGAGTTTTACGAGTCCAGTAACTTGAAAGGGTGACCGTTACAATTATAGTTCCTAAAATAAACGTAAATAATATTTTAATTATTTGTGAACATTTGCATATTTGTATATCTATGTACATAAGAGAAAGTCGTATGTTGTCTCACATCAGATTTTTATATTAGAAATTAGATGTTAAACAAAATATAATTACCTTGTCCAAATTTGGTGTAACATTAATAATACAATAAATAAATATACATAGATAGGTTTAATGAAAACGGCAGATAAATAAATATTACCTATACAGGATGTCCATTTTTAATGCCGTTCTTTGATTGCGAACTTATCATTGGTTTTATGAAAATCTTGCTAGAGGAAATGCAAATAATCCTAAAGAAGGCAAGTTTTAAAAGTTGCATTGCATAACGCAACCCAAGGAAGTATAATTTTTTAAATACAACACCCCATATTTTTGTAGAGTATTTTATAGCCCTATGCATCCTGTATCTAGATTTAAAGTATTTTTAAAATACAATAAAGGGTAGCCAAATTATGAATTTTATTAGTGTTTCTTAGCTAATATCTAGATTCCATTTAATGTGTAATAATGCAGTCAATTTTCAGTTCTTTGTTTTAAAAACTTAAGCATAGCAGAGCTTAAGAGGCTCCCACGTACATATATTCCAAAATAAGTTTTAACTTCAAATGTTTTGTACAGGGTGTTCTAAAGAATATTTTTAAAAATTAACGTATTCAGTTCCAATGTTTGCGAATTTTCTAAATGGAACACTCCATATCTTTGTAATGTAATTAAAAGCTATATGTAACCTGCATTCAATTCTAAAGTTTTTTAAAATCAAATGAAGTGGTACCAAGTTATGAATTTTACTTGTGATTGCGTCCAATATTGCAATAAATTTCAGTTCCCGCCTTTTTTGCTAATAAATGTAGATGGAATATACAAATAAAAGGCAATCCACAATAACTAATAACAATGCTATTTCATTGTATGGATGTCATTAGGAATGATGGTAGATCAGACAGAGAGAGACTGTTCCTTTTGTAAAGCTATGATACAAAACCTATTTTATACAAGTACAGTAATTCCAAAAATATTGAAAATGTAAATTGAGAAACGGTCTATTTCTTTATTTTGTTGATTTAGTTTTTGGCACCCAAAGGTATTTGTACTATTAAGAGATTCAATGTTTACTGTAGTTTTAAAGAAAACGGGGCTCACTATTCAACGACGTGGTATAGCACACCACACCCCCATCTTGGTTTTCGATTAACCAAAGTCTATTTTTTGACTGTTCACGTGGTCACTAAGGTGAAACTTCGCCTGATCAGTAAAGAAAACACGGCTAAGCTCTGAAATTCAACAAGTCACCGAAACAGGTACAGTACACTACGCGCGTTTCTTTATCTAGCTCCTTCAGTTCCTGATCACAGTGAACATGATATGCACGAATGTGTAAACGTTTAATCACTCTCTGATCACTTCCATGCGAAATCGTACGGCGATAGTCTCCTCAAGCATGTTGAAGTCGAACGCTTTATCAGATTTTTAATCTCAGCCAATTTAGCGCCAGTCAAAATTGTCGATCTTCGGGTTCTCTTCTTGTCTACAACTGATCCAAATTCGCGAAAATGGGCGATCGATCTCGTTATAATCGATTGTTTCGGTGTTTCCTACGAAATTCGTTTTCAATACATGCATAAGGACGATTAAAACATAATATTCAACGATGAAAATTCGTTTTTGTTTGTTTCTCTATTTTTGTGGCTGAGGGTTTGGGATGCGGAATTTCCCTTAGCCTTCTTGGACTAGGACTTTTATCTAGCTATTTCGCCATACCTACTAGAATTTTGTCAAATCTGGAAGAGTTACACCACCAGTAAGGGTTTTTAACGTGCCACATATCACATTAACACGGGACCTACGATTTTATTTCGTTACCCGAGAAGAAGGCATGTTTTTAAACTTTTCTACGCTGAAAAATTTACCAACCTCTATTGGGTTTGAACTGCGTTCCTTGTGTGTAGAGGCAAGCTTGCTCTTGGGAAAACGACGTGTTTAGCAAACAATAAACAACAATACTTGATTCAGTTTTATGTGATAGTTTGCAAGATCTTAGAATGCCCCGTAGATGGTTCAAATTGTTACATGAACCGAAACATATGTAGGTAAAGTAATAAACAGTTAAAAATCTAATATTCTGTTGAATTGCTTAGGGAACTTGGTTTCAAGTTTTAATTTAATACATTACAATTGATCCCTAATTTATGCAAAGTAATGGAATTAAATAATTATAAAATGCATAATTTAGCTATCTATGGGAAAAATTGAAACAAAAGACATTCAAATTATTTATACATACATAGCTGTATAATATATTGGTTTATATTATGGGCACTGGTAAATTTGACTGCTTTGATAATAATTATTTCAAAATATTTTATATATGACATCATTTGCGGTTAATATGTTATGACTCTAATTTAATAAGGATATAGAACCCTTGATTATTTACCTTTAATCGAATTTAGAATGGGTACAATCCTTCAAAATATTTTTAATTATTGTGCATTTATAATACAAATGACCACAATTTGAATTAAATGTAGTTAGTTAATTCAAAAGTAATGAACTGTTTTAAACTCTTGAGATCACGTAAGTAAAGTCCCGTGAAATATGATACTCCAGGTAAAGGTCGTACAATTGTATACGTATGATTAGCAATTGTAGTTGTCTTCCAAAACGCTTGAGGTAACATCTGTCGATCCCTTTCTTAAGTCCTTTAAGTGTACCAATACAATTTATAGTTACATTAAGAAAGTGTAGCGATCAAATTTAGCTATCTGCCGGACCCCGATTTTAATTATTCCCTTATCTTATTGCGTAACGGCTAAATTTAATAGATAGTCCGAAGTATTATTTATGAACGATATATCTTATACACCAAGTAATAGTTAACGTAATCATTTTTTAGACTCTGTGTATGAGGGTGGTTTATTTGACGCGAACAACAAAGTAATTGGTTAATTGTTAAACTATTCCATGTACAAATAAGTAGCAATTTTGTTTTGTTTCCTTGATATTACTACCTATGAACGTATGATCAAAATCAATTTTATCCTAATCTTGACGTCATTGTTATATTTGTTAGGCTTATTGTTTCAGAGTTAACGTATCGAGGGCCCTGTAATACGATGCACCAATTTCTTGATTTAATTAGTAAATATGTATACGAAAACATCTACATGGTACGTTTTTTGATACTTTCATAATCAATTTTAATTTTGTTTCTTTTTCAGAAAATATTGTGTATTACTGTTATATAGATTGTTAAACTTCAGTACGTTTGATTGTTGAAGTTTAAGATTTAAACCAATTTTTATTGATTAGTTCCTAAAATTTAAGAACAAAAGTATGTTTAATATATTAAGGAAATTTGCAGAAATTTTCGTTTCTTTGTTTAAAATTATGAAAACCTATAAAATCCATCATATTATAAATGTACTTACATATATACTTACATATAGTTTCTTTAATTTCAGGATTATGATAGGATTTGATATTGCTATTAAAGAAGAACATCATTTTTCTTAAATAGAATTTCATATTACCTTATATTTCGAAATTATGTCGTAAATCCAATCAAACCTGGATTCCTTTTTGTAATTACTTTTTCTCAATTTAAGAAGTCCTATATTGGAAATGCTATAGCAAATTCCCGGAATAGATTCGATAAATGTCAAATGTCAGATAAAATAATGCGGATATCAGTGACTGCAATACCTAAATCACTGTAAACTGTAGACTTTCTGTATCCCTTCTGTGAGGTACTAGGTATATTCATTACCCTACCACATAGAATTTAATCAACCGTGGAATAATTTTACCCATAAAAACAGAACATTTTCTAATTAAATTGGTAATTGGGTGTTGAATTTCTAAAGAATTTTATACTTTAAACGAAATTTTAGATAATCAATGCCTTATTTAATATAGTAATTTTAGACAGCAAGGATCCATAAACGTATGAATAAAAAGGTAATAAACTCGACTCCGATATTTTGCAATAAAATATCCGTGCATATTAAAATTTGTTTATAGATAAGTGCCAGGTAAATTCCAGTACCCTACCATTCTAAACATTTTATAAAGGATAACGCAGTTAGTGTTTATAATCTATTCCTTATTGTAACAATTATTTCAAATTATGAATGTAACTTCTGAAGATACATATCGCATGAAATAATTGCAATATATCAGAAAAAATCATAAAGTTTATCCAATTCTTAAAATAATAACACATTTGTGCGCCAATGCATTCTAAAATTCGGTAAATATAATTAGTAAACGGATTATCTATTGCTACAGAGACCCTTTCTTACCCTAATTATTATGTAGCCGCATTTGAAATGTATTTGTTATTAATGACACGGTTTTTAATAGGTACTCGAACTACCGTTTCTGTTACATATTTTCGCACTATTTGTAAAAACCACTGGCGGGCGAGCATATGAAATGGATTATAGATTTGTGGAAACTTATGGAATAATGTACAGTAAGAATCAAAAGTCCATACCCACCCTAAGGTTCAAACTAGTTTACGTTCTGTAAGTTTATCGATGTTAGCACACTCCCCTTTTCTAGAATACGTAGTTATATTACAATCATAGGGTGCATTTGGTAGAAAGCAATGATTACAGAACGAATCGATAAATTCGATGTTTATCTGCTTGATGCATAAATTGTGGAAGTTTATGCATTATGAATTATTTATTTGTAGTTGAAAATATTAGAAGTTTATTGACATTTGATTTGCAAAACTAATTTCATTACTGGTCTTATTCTGTACCGTTACAATATTATTCTCTTACTAATGTTGTAGTGGTAATAGGGGATTTTTTTCTTGTAGGTCGAATATTTTTCTAAGTTTACAATATTACATCATCGGATTAGTCATCGGAAATTGTTAAGGGCGCTGGATGGAAGTCTAATAAAGAAATTCTCATATCTCTGTTACTTTTGAACCCATTTTTATGACAATTGCTGACGATATCTCTTAAATTATTTAAACATTTTTTTAGCTCTTTATTGTCTTAAGAATCTATAGATGGTGAGATAAAAAATATAAAATCAAAAATTTTAATTTTCTCCGATATCAACTTGAGGTACTCATTTTTCTAAATGTGTTTACTCCTATACACTTTTTATTATAAAATTTACAATTAATATAGCATTTAAAGATGTTTAAAAATGTTTAGCTTTAAATTTGTTAACTAAGCATTTTCTCTCATTAGAATTATTCAAACGAGTCGAAGCCGAAACCATAAATCATTTAAAATATTTGTTTAGGATTTACCAGTCTAGGAAGGGTTTACTATGTCAGAGACTTCTAAAATAAAATTTCTTTCTTCTATTGACGTGAAATGAAAAGCATTTTTTGTATTACAGGCTGACCAAAATTTGATGTTTTATAGGGAGACTCAAAAGCTAAGCGAATTTTTAATATTTTGAAAAATATCGACATTTCTGTTATTTAGGAAGTTAGACAAAACTCTTTACACATTTTAAAGGTATTTTTTAAGACAATTAAGATGGAGTTTAGAGATTTTACATATCACTGTTTATATGTGGTTTATAACATGAACTGTTGTTTTTTTTAAATATAAACTGTAGTTGAATGTTAACATATTTTAATACAGCTATTTTCACCCATTTCAACGATAAATAATATATGTGGTCGGAATACAATATATAGAACCAATGTTAGCTTCGCCCTGTATATCTATTTATTCAAAGTATTTATTTATTAATACTGACGATAACATTCAATTCCCTCGAAATTTGAGAAATATTGAAATCCCTGCTTGAAGCATGATTATTCGGGCTATTATATTGTTATTAATATTTGCATGCCTTTTTAAACTAATAGAACTTGAGATGCAAACCGCCTGTAGTAAAATTTTTAATTCCGAGTATAATTTATGATCTTTCTCTATTTCATTTAAATGTTCTTTTAAGCTACTAATACTTGCGGAATTTCTAAATTTGCTGTACATTATATCCAAGAAAAACATTCTTATGTCCCCCCTTTTTCTAATGAAATAGTCTTTATTTC
>JAHWXV010117427.1:0-10042 GCA_024586415.1 Phrixothrix hirtus
GTTTTGTATAATCTTTATAGAGTTGTAGCAGTACGTAAACAAGGGCTGCTGAGAGCTAAAAGAAAAGGAGTTGGTAAGAAGGCGTAACCCTGAGTAATTATTTTTGTTATGGAGTCTCATATTTAGTCAGACAAACTAAATTACGTTGGTACTTTGAGTAAATTTAGTTATATTTCAGATTGCGTGCAGTCCGCTGAACCCGTTACTAAGTAACTAGTTAATATAGGTATCGTAGCGGATAGGACGGAAGCATAGAAATATATACCGGGTGTTTCCAAATAAATGCCAAATGTTGCAAGAAATTCAGACGCGTTTACAACCTACCTTAACAACAACAACTAACTAAATTTCCAGGAATAATTTTTCAATTACGCCACAAAAATTATTCATCTTCCAATACTTAAAATACGTTGACAAACAAAATTTCTAACTTCGAAATTACATTTTTTGAACAGTATTGTGTTTAAGAATAAATAGTCAATGTAAGAAAAACTACTTCCGGAAATGTAACATGTCAAATTTCTAATTATAATAGTATGTTTATGTTGGAATTGCGATAAACAATTAAAACTGTTTTACGCGATAGAAAACAGCTCGCTGGATCGTCACTGGTGCTAATAAATAGCTCTTCTATACGAGACAGTGTTTTATCGCGTAAAACAAGGCTCTTATTGTTTATTTCAGCTCCATCATATGCATGCCCTTAAAATAGGATTTTTAGTTTTTTCTGCAATCTTAAAGTAACTTTTATGTAGATGCCACCGCTTCAATCACTGGAAATAATACAACAATCAAAATCAATAATGCACCTAATCACCCCCATATCAAGTATTTTATTCTCTGAAGGTATTTGTAAAATTCTTGTTGTTGTGGTTAAATTTACATTGGAGAAGCTAAGAGTTCAATCCATATCCGTATTACTGAACATGAAGATTATGTTAAAGGAAATACATTTCGAAGTCCGCTATTGCAGAACTTTATCCTGTATAAAATTCTTAGATCAAGTTTCTGTTATTTACAAACCTCGTTTTTTTTGTGAAAGAAAAATTCACGGCGGTATAGAAATCTTTAAACACCTTTCTAACATCAGCCTTGACAACGGCTTTAAAATTTCTTTTGCTTAGCATCCAGTTATCAAAGTCATTGGACCAGGCAATGGTGTATACTCATGCGTGAAATGTTTCCCTCATTGCTTGAAGTTTCACCTCTGGATTAGATTATAAGTTGTGCTTCTGACGATATCCCTCTGTCCTAAAACGTTGAGATTTTATCAAGAGTTTGGCAGACAAAACTCGTAATTTTAAATTTGGTATAATTGTAAAACCTACAATACAAATGAACTTGAACAAAATTAAATTTAACCTAGTTATCATGTAGAACAATCACTGAGAAGAAATTTTGGAAGTATGTGTAAAAATACACCATCTGTAATCCAAAATCTGTCTAAATTTTCTTAGCTAATTCTATTTGCTCCATCTTACTGTAGGTACTGACATAATACCTTCCATCGTTTAAACTACAGAATACAAGCTCAAAGTTCGAGTAGATTTTTGCTTCAGAAATATCAAGTTGACGGGTAATTACTAATTTTCTAATTAACACTGACTACTCGAGTCAGGGCAAAATATATTGCCCCGGGGGCGAATTTGCGGGGCGGGAAATCAAGTGGAACGCGTGACTCTCAATTAGTGCGATATGTAAATATAAGTGGAACGCGAAATTATGCGTAAGTTCGAAATAAGTGCACCCTAGTGCGCGAAGTGGAACTCGCTGTAACTTAGTTAAGCGCCGACATTTTTAATAACTGTCATTCAGAAAGAGTTACTAGTTTTTAACTTATAACAGTTAAAATGCCGTTAATACATAAAATCTTGTACAAGCAGAGATAGAGAGGCACGCCCGTCTCAGTGAGAATGGGGCGAAATGGAACTCGCTATAACTTAGTTAAGCCCCGACATTTGCAATAACTATCATTCTGAAGGAGTTACAAGTTTTTAACTTATAACAGGTTAAAATGGCGTTAAGACATAAAATCGTGTGTAAGCAGAGCTACAGAGGCACGGCTGACTCAGTGAAAATGGGGAGGTTGGAATTGTCTGTTGCTTAATTCATACTCTTTGCCCTGCAATCTAAAAGTCAAAAATCAAGCAATAATACTTAAAACCCAAGTAGCAAAACCTGAAGAATTAAGTTAAGTCCTAAAAAATATGGCACAAAAACGTACTAAGGTGCAATTATGCTTTAATTTTATTACATACTCAACATGCGGCAGCCTAGCTACTTAAATCCACATTCTTTGCTATAATTAAAGGAAAAATTATATACACTGAAAGTAAAAATGGCACTAAATAATAACTTTAATAAAAGTAAAAAATAACTAGTTGAAACACTCTGTATATTAAATTCGGTATACATAAATACAATGTTATACAAGATATAAAGATGAACTTCTATCAATTATTCAACCTAATTATATAAATTAAGTTACAAGTAAGCATTTAAATTTCAAATAAAAATTAAGGTAATTATTTGGATCGAACCAGGAAGTTTGCTAATGCAACATAACAAATAATCATACGTGACAAGCAAAATAATTGTTGTACTTAACATCACAAATAATTATAATAAACGGGCTAATATTAACAGTATTATAATTTAGAGATTTCAACCCGAAAGGGTGGTAAATACCTGGACTATAATTTAAGAAATACTATTTCCATTTTGAATGATAACATTTACTTAATTTTCAGCACATCTAGCACACCATTGAAGAAAAGCAGTTTAACTTAAAATTTCACAAAAACAAATGTTACGACGTACGAAGAAATTATTATTGAACGCAGGGGGGAGGACGATGTATGGAACCCCAAGGCAGTGATTGATATCTATACCGCACGGTCCTTCAGATGTCTGTGAAGATGAGGCCACGGGAACTTAAACACAATGTTCCAGTAACCGTAGTACAGGGAAATTCACAACCGCTTAACGTTATAAGTCGAGATATCTCGTCACCCTCAAATGTGTACGTTTTTAATAAGCCGAGTTATCTCGTTCATTCCATAAATATCGTTATGATAAATTACTATGTCATCATAATTCGTTCTTTTTTTATGCATTATAAATTTAATAAAGCCGTGAAATCACATCAAGAACATTCGTCATTAGTCGATGTTCACCGAGCAATTACGTCACTAATGCTAAAGCTATAGTTGAAGTCGTCGCCAGTTGCATTGTTTGTTTATAATGGAGAGTACTTTTTCGTCGAGCGATCAAGAGTATAATATTGAAAACAAAATTGATGCATCTGGTAGAGATACGATAATATTGTCAAATACTGATGGCGAGTCGAGCAATGACAATGAGTTAGTAAATGCGCTGGAATGGTGTGAAATAGATCTGTTACATTTCTGCGATTTCTGTTTACCGGGAATACACGTTCCTATTTATTTATTTCCAATAATACATAAATATTGTTTCACTCCAGGCGCGCCTGGGATAAATTTCAATGTAGACAACATGGAAATAGAATCTTTATTTCGGAAATATTTTAATGATCAAATGAAGAACATGTGAGACAAACAGTATTAGTGTAGTGTAGTGTATTAGTAAAAAACACACTCTGGCTGTGTTCTGGAAGGAAGTTACTTTTGATGAAATGTATATGTTTCTAGCTTTAGTTATTCTACAGGGTGTTGTAAAAATCAGAACTCCAATTGTATTGGAGTAAAAGAGCAGCAATAGCAACTCCATTTTTCAATAGTGCTACGTCTTATAAGAGATTCATTATTATCAAACAATTTTTACACTTCACCAACAATGATGATTATGATTCAAATTTACACCCCAACTCTAAACTGAATAAAATTTGTCCAATTTATCAATATATCTCGCAAAAATTTTCCACACCGTATTTACCTGAGAGGGATATAACTATAGACAAAAACCTACTACTACTGTATAAGGGTGATTAGATTGGGTACAATATATTCGCCTCAAACGGGCGAGATTTGATATAAAATCGTATTTGTTGGGCGAATCCACGAGTGGATATTTTTGTCATTTTATCATTTATACCGGAAAGGGTACATATTTAAATCCCTAATATTCCCAACTCGCAATATTAACGCAGGTTGTACTGGCCCTACTAAAACCCTTATTGGGGGAAGGGTTATTGTCTTACAGTTGACAACTTTTATATATCCCAGAATTAGCCTATCTGCTAATAAAGCAGAAAACCGATATTTATAGGACAATGAAATTTACACGGAAAGATCTTCCACCGCTCCTCAAAAATTGTAAATTGAAGAAAGGCGAGAAAAAGGTGTTTCAACGAGGAAAGGTGTTGGTTATGAAATGACATGACAAAAAGGATGTTACGCTGCTCTCTACACAATGCAACCGATGATTGTTATAAGAAGCGTGATGCAGAAAAGACAAAGCCGGCTATCGTAATTGGCTACAACCGTGAATCGCAGGTGTAGATAAAGTTGACCAGCACCTTTCTTCGTATCCTGTAACTAGAAAACGTGGAAAAAATACTACAAAAAGATTTTCTTCCACATTTTAGAACTTATAGTATGGAATGTTTTCCTTCTCTATAAAAAGAGTTGCAGCGTACGGAATGGTCTTCAGTTTCGCTTTTCTTTGGTAGAACAATTGATAACAAAGTTCGCCAGCGGAAGTGCTTCAACTTATAGACTTGGAAGACCAAGTAGTCATAGATATCCTATACCACAAGCCTCACATTTCCCAGAGTATGTGCCGCCGTCAGGAAAAAGTCTCGTCCTACCCGAAGATGCGTTGTTTGTTCGCGAAAACGCAAAAACGACGGTAAACGCCTTAGAAAAGAAACGAGTTATCAATATACTGCATTTAACGTTGGCCTATGCGTTTGGTCATGTTTCAAACGCTATCATTTACAATGACTTTGTTTATTTTAATGTTACTTTACATAATAAAGCTATTTCCACTGATAGTTTCATAACCTTTTCATAGTAGGCGAAAAACAGTTTTGGTGACGAGAATTCTCAGCATATTAAATAAACCGTTTTCATTTGATAATTTTGTTTTAAAAGGGTACAAAATTTTGAAGTTTTAAATATCAATATGGATGTTAAACGCACTGCACTATCTACTTCACTAATAAAAAAATAGTTAAAAAACGGACCAACAAATGTAAAACAATAGGCAAGGCAAGCGGTTAATTGGAAAAAGGCATTAAAATATAAACATGATCTATAACATTCAGGTAGCTAAAAGCTTATCGTTTGACACTGTTCTCCAGCACAAATCATAAAATTAAATGCATCTCAAGTAGAAATACCCTTGTAACTTTTATTTGTCGTTTATAAACAACACGATAAGTTAATTGCTTAAAATTTAATTACAGGTTATTACCAAAAAGAACGCTTTACACGATCCGATTTACACAAAGTTTGACCTCAAATTCTTTAATAAAATTCATTTCATTTGGAATTTTCACCCAAATCAGTACACAGAGTGATTTTAAAATCCAGCAACAAATTTAAACACGTCCATTAATAAGAAAATCCCATAATATAGAAAACTCTTTGAAAAAAAATTGAAAATTTCCACTGTTTCAGAACTTCCGGAAAATGTGTATACAAATGAATATGTCTAGACAACATGCAAATTTCAACTACATGTCGTTAAGCAAATAACGTGTTGTTTAATATCAATTACTGCAGCTGTATTTGTTTGTTTGTGTAAAACTAACCGATCTCAATTCACAAAGACCTACAGTTTTATTTGTTTGTATTTTATATATTTTATATAAAAATTGAATATTTATATAAACACAATAAATTATAATAAATTCGTTTATTATTTGTTAAATATGAACCAAAATTCGTTTAAAATCAACTTCAATTACATTCAATTATACTAAAGTTCATATCCAAATTTTTATAAGTACCATTATTTTGATAATTTGTTCTTGGCACACATTAATTTTTAGATTTTATAAAAAATTGTAAAGGATTTTTCATTGTTACAAGACATTCTTTTATTATTATGTGACGAATTTAAATTGCACAGAATCTAAGCAATTGAACTGCATTTGCTCAACGTATTATTTCAAAATCAAAAAATATTTTGCCTAACCTTTCTCAACGCAATTTGAGATAAAATTAATACAATGACAACTGGTGCACTTAGCTTTTTTATTAGAGGTGTTCAAAATGCTCTCCTCACTAGCAATACACGCTTGTGCTTTGCGACGTAATGATTGTTGCGTTAGGAAGAGCATTTTGGAAGAATCGCGAATTACTCGTGCGGCATAACGTATTCGTTCTGTTAATTGTTCTAGGTCATTACTAAGCAGTACGTAACTAGTTGTTTCATATGGCTCCATAAAAATAATGATTTGAATCCGCTGTCCAACTTAAAACTGTGTAATTACATTAATAAACATGAAAAACTAAAAATTATTACACTTTGGTAACGAAAAATATAAACACTATTAATAAATTCTTGGTTAGCTATCTATTGATCTAAGAAGTAAAGTTACTATAGAAAATTATATAAAGCATATTGTTAAAAGGCAGTAAATAAAACAGTATGGATGGCATACGTATTCATTTTGGTAATGTTTAATTGAAGCGATAATGCTAGTTTCCCAAATGTAAGTAAATATCGGAAATGAATTTTAAAATTAAAACTAAACTATCGTGACTTAAAAGTAATGAAGGAAGTATGCTTTTAATACTAGATGGCAGTTTGTTGAAGCTCATCAGTCAGGCCTAGCCGTCTAGTGCTCAAACACAAGTTTCCGGCATTCTAATATACACACTTCAGTGTACTTTGATAAATTCTGGTTAACCGTTTATTGAATACTGGACGGCTATGTCTGTCTGATGAGTTTCAATAAAAGCGAAACCGGTCTCAGACTACCATCTAGTGTTCAAAGCACAGTTCTTGGCCGTTATTTTTAAACTTACTCCTTGATGTTTATGTCATGAGAGTTTAGTTTTAATTTTAAAATTTGTTTACGAATTTTATTTACTTTTGGGAAACTACCACTATTGCTTCAAATAGATACTATTGTTCAAAAGCGTGTGACTAAATACAAAAATTCTATAATTTAACATACAATGTTTGTAAGTGAATACAAAGCTATAAATGCTATTAATATTCCCGATTTATTTATTTTACAGTTTTAGAATGACGTAACAAAACTATGTCATGTGTTTATAGTTTAGTTAACTAAAATGACACGTTCAGTTGTTCATTGTTGCAGTGGCTTTCAAACAATTCTGCAGCTTTATTTTAAAAGCGTTTTTCTTCGAAACAGCAAGGAAGTTTTCTCTTGATTTGGAACTATCTCCAGGTATATGGACCAAATTTGTCGATGAGTTTTAAAATCACCTTGTATATAAACTTACCAGATGAATAAAATTTAAATTTCGCTCTGTTTCAATTGTTAGAAGGGGATGCAAACTGCACGATATACCAGAGAATAAGCTTGTTATATCTAATCTTTGTGACTGCGGTTAACGCGTGTATAGCAAACTCCAATGATTAAGTCATACTTGAACGTTAACACGTCATTTTACTTCTTTATATTTAAAATTATATTTAAAATTTAAAATTGCATTAAAATACTGTTACAGAAATTATTTAAATGTTCCTAGCGACTATCAAAATTGATCCAAACTATTTTTAATTAGGGTGCACTAAAACATATGATTCTTATACATATTTACAATATGCGCTAAAAATCGTGAACGAAGCAAACCACAATATGTAGACCCAAATTTTCAGATGTGTACATAATTCAATTAAAAACTAAGTATTCATTTTTGACGATAAATATATAAGCACATCAATACATAAATATAAACGGCTTTAAAGAACAGAAATGTCGTTTTGTTTTATCTTTTTATTTTCGGTGACTGAGACGTTGGATGTCTAAATTTCCTTTGTTCTCATGGTTCAATTATTACAGTCATTTCGCCATGTCTACTAAAATTTATTTGAAACTCGAGATGTTTTGGTCCCCAATACGAATTTTTAATTTGCCAAATATATTGGCATAGGGCCTACAATTTTACTTCCTTAGAGAAAAATTATTGTCTTCAACCGGATTCGTACCTTGCCCTTTGGACTCGAAGGCAAATTTGCCTTACCAACCGCTGAACCACCAAGGCCCTTTAAAGCTATTAGTATTTATTCCATTAAATATTTATATATTTCCAATAACTAAAGACAGCAACAAAAAGTTTATATTAATATAGTGGAACAAATCAAATTCATCTATGAAATTTAATTTGTGTGTAGGCTATCGCTCTTTTTAGAAATACACCTTGGTTAATGAATTCAATACCTAGATAAAGTAAAGGATAATAATTTTCAGTCGCTTTTAAGATTAAAAAGAATTTACATATTGAATTTTTAATATTTAACACTTTTTACAGATGAAATTTTTTTTACTATCATGCAAGATAATAGAAACTGTTCTATCTACATTAATCAAATAAATAAATTTAAAATTCCTCACAACAAAATAAAGTTACGTAAATTGTTTTCTTTTAAACTACGTGATAGTGACACCGTGACGAAAATATCTACCATTGTATTTTAGCTTTTATTTTGTAATTTTCAAGTTTTTCGAGGATTAAATTTATGTAGCAGTGTTGTTAGCAACGTGATTCAATGCGAAAGTAATTCTAAGTACTTTCTACATAAGAAATGATCACGAGTTTTTACACAAAATTTTATGACTCATATTAGGTTTACTTTTTACAATTTTCCATAATTCTCACTTATCTAAATCCGGTTCTGATATAAGTGATGAAATCATTTCTTAAATGAGAATCGTACAAACAAATACCTTGTGATGTAATATTCAACCTTGATAGCCTCTACGTATTAACAAACTATAGTTGATTAAGAATCTCGTGCTTTTGTTTCTACTATGGAGAATATTTGTATGGTACACACTATTTTTTTGAATAGTTTTATTTACCAATAATTGTTATCAATATGAATATTTAACATTTTGAATTAGTTTATAACAAATATTAATAAATTATACCGAAAAGGAAATGATAAAATAAAACGAAGAGATTAAGATAACAAAAATAATTCAAATTCTGTAGTTTATTATTTTATGATTGTTTTAAATGTTACTTGTATGTACATACAACATACATACACATGTTGTACATATATATTTTCTTTTACACTAAAATTGTCTAAAAGTATCTGGCTTATGTGTACAGATCCCAAAAAAATGAATGGACAAAGTGATAACCAATATTCTAAATTATTTGCCAGTTGTGTAGGTAACTCATTCTAAAGATACTTATCACTTTCGAGCGAATTCAGGCCCTCTTTGGAATTCTATCACAATTAGATTCGTTTCATTTATTCTTTATTTAAATGGCACTGGGAAATTCTGTTTGTCCATTCTTTTATTTGAGGCAGTGTACACATCATATGTACGCAGATATTCTTTAAAAGTAACTACACACGTTATGATAAAATAAGCCAATTAAATTATTGTGAAGAATTTTAGATTTAAAAATAACAAACATGTTGCGTTAATAGAGAAAATTAGCAATCCTCTAAAAATGTTTGTCAATTAAACTAAATTAAGTGCTAAATTATTGCCGACAAAAACATATTCTTTGGACACGTTAAATGGTAATTTACTGAGGTTCATTTGGGATTATTAATAAAATGTTTTCAAATGTACGTTCTGAAATAAATTATTCAAAATATATATGTAAATAAATAGCAGGATCCCCCTATTCTAATAAATTAGTGTGCGCAGTCAGGTTTTTAGCTAATTTTCGGTGTAAACGTAATAAGCAAGCACACGATATGAAGATATTCTACTAATGAAGATGAAACGGATTTTAATGACGACAACGCGATGCTATACTCAACTTTTTTCACTGGATGCTTTAAATACGTATGTGTACATATTGCTGTGTTCAATTTGACCAGTTATTAAAGATCCACGTAAATTTTAAAATACCTAAGTAATTACTTACAAAAAAAATGCAATCAATACCTA
>JAHWXV010117441.1:0-10543 GCA_024586415.1 Phrixothrix hirtus
GAATTACATATGTTATTTTATGCTAGTAAAACAGTAGCAACAATCCTTAATGTAACTATTTCTATACAAACGTAATTAGTAAAAATAACATTGCAGCTTAACTACTACGAATATCTAAATCAAAATTATACAGGTTAAGACGGATGTTAATACAAACTAATTCAGAAATAAATACACTATGTACTAATTATAATAAAGCGGTAAAACTAATTAATGTAATAAAAAATTTTCCATAAGTATCTAAAAGTACAAAATGTAATCTAATCGTTCCGGAACACGTTCTTTCTTATACGTAGAGTTCAAATCTCTTGACCCAGATTACGAGTGTTTTGTTGTCCTAGGTCAAATATTCTGACCTTCGCGATAGTCAAAAACATATCTTATCTAAACAGATACGTATGCGGCGTTAATTACAGAATAAAATGGTAAATAAGTAAATGAACATGATAAATAAGTACGGCCCCGTAATTATATGTGAAATAATTAAGTAAAATATATATACAGGATGTTACGTTAATAGCTAATTAACAAAATATATACAATTAATGTGTTTATGCCTTAACTGAACATCACGTTTGCATTTTAATAATTGTTTAATCAATTGTTTAACTAAAGGTAAACGTGGTGAAGAGCGTAGACACATTACAAATTAAGATAGGCCCATCTTTAATTTCTATCTGATCTTGACCGTTTTTCTTAGTTACACAAATTTTTAATGTATCTATATTGACCTTTTCAAATTCGTCTACTAATTCTTCTCCTTTACCTGAAATACTTTTTATATTCCATGTGGCCAGCCTCCAGACGTGTTTTTTTCCGTTTTATTAATATTACTCTTATTATTTTTTTTAATTTGTATTTGTTTTTACTTTGCTTCTTTCTTTCAATTTACCTAATTTCGTTTTACTTGCGCAAACCTTATTCATATCAGTGTCCATTGCCTGTTCTTTTACTTTTATTTCGGTACCATATTCATTTAGTGTTTTGATTTATCTTGTTTTGGATCCACTAATAGTAGCCCTTCTTTTCGGTGTCCTATTTCCATTTATTATTTCCTTTTGTTAGCTTTTGGTATCCTATCTTAGCTCTTTTATCTTCGCTTTTTGTTTCTTTCGCCTTTATACGTATTATTCTCTGTATATCTCTCTATACCTTTGACATGTCATTTATGTATACTCTTTGCTGCGGTACATTCTTAAGTTTGTTTTTATCCTACATTATCCACGTTTTGTCGTTTTTGTCCTCTAGTTCTATTCAGCTTATTTTATTTCCTAATTTTCTGTCACCTTTTACTTTTACTTCAATTTCTCGACTAGTAATTTAATTAATTTTTTTAAATTTTAGTCACTCCAATTTGGATGAGCAATTTCTTTAATTGTATTTCACATTTGTTTTAAAAAGTTAAATTTTACTCTAATTGAATTATTAGCACATAAATAATTATTACATGTATTTTGATGTGGTTTTAGGATACCGATATAACATAATATTTCCATTGTAAGCATGAATTATTCCTCTATTCTGGAATTGTAAAAAATTGTTGCTTTTTTCCACTGTAAATTTTATATGGATGTCAAAGTTATTAAAAACTTCTACTAGCTCATTAATTTCATTATTTGAAAGAATTAAAAAAAATTGATTTTGAAAGATAACTTTTGTAAACATTGTTCTATTGTTCAATAACAAATAATTAAATTGGGCTTGATTTGGACCCCATACACATCCAAATTATTGTAAATAATTCCTATTATATTAAAAGGAATTATTATTAATTCTAAAATGAAACATTTGCTTTATTCCTCTCGTATTAGGTTCAATTTGACTCCGTTTTATATTTATTGCATGATGTAATGTAATAAAGTGAATTTAATACTAATCAAATAAGTGAAAGCTCTTTTGAATTAATAAATTTCGTTTTGGATAATATGTTGTCCAATTTCCAACAGCAATTTGTGTGTTTGGTTTATAGTACATAATATAAAAATTTCAATTCATTTTCTTTAAACAAATTGCTAACTAAACTCTTATATATGTGGTCTCCATAGCATAGTTATAGCATTAAAATTTATGATCCTACTTGAGGATTAAGATTGTTGATTTTGCGATGTTGGAGTTTAAACCGATAATTATAGATAAAACACGATTTTTCTTTTATAGTCAATATTGAGTCGAAAATTTTCAGACAATAGGTTACGTTTTCTCAAGTGAATATTTTTATTTTAGTACTTCTCGTTATATCATTTTATTTGGGATAAAATAAAATTTTAGTGGATGCTATCTAAAAGTTCTCTCTTATATTTTTCTAATATTGTTGTCAATTATACGAGAAAGATGTTTTCGATAATATTTCATATTTGCGTAATACATACATGTTTCATTTATTTCACATATTTTGTGTGTATTGGAAATATAATGGTCAAGTAATGCCAAAAAACGAACAAATAAAATGGAGATTAACATAAAGAGCAAATTCGATATTTCCATGAAACGAGGTAATGAAATGAAACGAGATACATTATAAAAGAAAATGGAATAAAAATGCAGGGAAAGTGTTTTTTCAGTTTGTTTAAGTAATATACGAGAGACAAGTGCTTTTTAGGATGGGCTTATTTTAATTTAAGGTATCAACTGCCGTACAAGTCAATTGTTAATTGCAAACACAAAGCACATTGTTTCGCCATTAACTAATACACAAAGTGAACGTGTTATGCAAAGCGAAATATGTAGATGCTAAATACTGACTATTTATACTAGACAGTGACTGTATGTCTGTGTTCAAACCCATATGATACGTGTAAACACGAATGTGGTACACCGCTTCCATAATAATTGCCTCTGAATTTATCCAATTTTGCGCTCGCTCAGCCACAACATGGTAAATGATAGGGGAAACTAGTTGAGTAGAATCTAATATATACGATTCAGCAAATGCATAAAGATATTTGAAGAATATAATTGAATTTTGTAGGCAAATGGTTGTAATAAACTAAATAAAAATATTGTCGACCGCTATGTATGCTTGAAACCGGTACATATATTGAACATTTATTTCACCACAAAATAGATCAATTGTGTTCATTTGTTTTATTTCAAATTGCACTTCTAATTTTAAATGCATTATTTTTATTTTTCAGTTAACTTTGAGTTAAAGTTCCATCAGGACAACGGTGTAAAACACTTAAAATTAATTGAATGTAGTGCGCATATCCTTTTAGTGTTAATGTACCTGATGTATTATACACCTTTGTAATTTAGGGTATATTAGTCTGTGGAAGTAATTTAAAATAATTTTATTACCTTTAAAGTCGTATAAAAATAATTAAATAGTTGTTCACGTGAATAGTAGTTATTATTAATGCTCTAATAAGTCTAAAGGAGACAAGAACCCACAAATTCTTATAACAGACAAAAACCGTTTATTATACAGGGTGTTTGAAAAAGAAGTCCTTAGTTTTATGTATAAATTTAATGGTGAAATTAATTGAAAACTACATAAACGAGTACATACAATGAAAGTCTACCTTTAAGTGTTTTTTAATGTTAGTAAACTTCAACGTGGGATCCATTTATTGTCATACACACGTCGAGACGTTATTCCACTTCTCGCCGCGTATTCAGCAAGATAGCAGGTGTAACTGTCTCAACCGCCGCGACGATTATTTCCCGTAAAAGGTTGATATCACGCATTTTTTAACCGTACACAAAATTTTTTGTGTGGCCCCTAGAGAAAAAGTCAAGTGGGGATAAGTCCGGGTTTCGTGGGGTTTGGGCAAGCCCTGCCCATCCACCTTCCCGGAAGAGTAGCGCGCACACGATTACTGTAATGAGGTGGGGCGCCATCTGGTTGGAAAAACACAAACTCTTTTTTCAGCTCAATATCTTCCGCTTGGGGAAAGACATACTCTGTCAACGTGTCATAGTATACGTCCCCGTTTATTGCTCCTTCTACAAAAATGAAAGGACCAATCTCACCCGATCTTCCATCAAACCACACCAAGCATTAAACTTGGGAGAGTCACGTTAATGCTGCCTTTAAAACACTACCGATTTCCTTGAAAGACTTTAGCCAATTACGGATAGTTTTTGCTGTAGGTGGTTCACCACCCTACTGACATCTAAAATTACGTTGCACTGTTACAACAGACTCAGTTTGCACAAGCCAAATAGCACACTGCGCCGTCTAATGCGGAGTAGCTATCGCACTGCACTGAACGTCTGAATTGAACTGAGCACCGGCGCCGTTATTCTCAAGGTCTAGCTAGTCTGCCAACTGCAGAAACTGAATTCTCGCATTTACGGGAGCAAAACTTGAACTATTGATAAATCGAACACCACAAACTAGAATACTATATGTCGCTTTGTACAGATTCTAGGGTACATTGAAACTAGCGAGGTTTGTTTTCAAACTCCCTGTATAATTTAAAAAAAACATTACGTTCTATTTCTAGTATCTTAGTTTACCTCTAACGGCAGAAAGCTAAAAATCTGTCCAAATATTATTTTACGTTTCTAGATTAGTAGATATTAGTTATATTTCAACTTAGTGACTATTTTATATATCAAGAGTGGATCAAATTTGAACAGCTACGGCTTTGTAAATTTAACTAAGTGAAATCATGTTTTGGGCATAATAGTTTAGATCAAGTAGTTTTTTGAGTTGTATTGCATTAGAATATTTTGTCAACGTACATTTAAATGTGTCAACGCCTCTCTTTAATTCAGCATAATCACACATTTTAATAAAATATATTTTAAGTTTTAGCTTTGATGCAACTCCATTGAGTCTGGTTATCTTATAATTCCCTACATCATATTTGTAGTTTTAGAACTCATGCATTATAACTTTGTGGCTAATTTAAAATGGAACAGTCTTCCGTAGTAATTTATGAATTAAATTTTATTAATAATTGTATTAAAAACTTTAAGTATTTAGGTAGATTATTGAATATTTCTGTATATTTATGTTAAACACAAATTAATACCCTTTCAGAGATTTAAAAGCATTGGTTTCGATTCATTACGTTCATATGTACTTTGAATTTATTTAGAGACCTTATCGATGATGCTTGGAAAATAATTATATTTTAAACAAAAACTTGCATTATAATCTATGCAGTATTCGCCTGAATTCTAAAAATCCTTGACTTACGTGTTTTTTCTCAAAGAGATACGACTAAGATGCGCTAGAGTAATGCCTTTCTTTTCTTCTTTGACTGTGGAGTTTGCGCCAGAGACTTTTCTTAGTACTCGAATTAATAAATCTCACATTTATTTAAAGCTCACGGTATCCTTAAAAGTTATGTAAATAGTTGATGTTTTTCATTTGAATTGCGTAGTTTTCGCAAGGCTTCAAACTTTTTTAAAGGACATTAAATTAGTTATTTCAAATTGACATGTAGTTTACAGTTTCATACTGTAAATCTAGCCTATATAATTTTGGAATTGAACCCTCTTAGCCTAATGCTAATTTAATTGGAATAAATTAACGGAAGCTTTCTATTTGTCTGCCTAAAAGATTCATAAAGTTTGTCGAATTATAAATTCAGAAACTAGTTACTTTTATATTCTAGGTTCTGGATTTATATGTGCTTAAAAGTTGTACAAACTAAATGCTAATTGTTATTATAGTTCCACTTCTTATTTGCACATCAATATGAACGCTATAACTGTATCCTTATTAGTTCAAATTAATAACCAAACCTGACAACGCTCAATTAACTTCATATATTTGGTTCACTGTGTACTACGAAGCTTTTGTTGCTTACGTAATCATTGCTGTGAGACTTTGTTAATTGTTGAACTTATATTGAAGTATTTAAAAGATTTAAAACGCCTATTTAGGACCTTTACTCATATTTTAATAACAATTTAATTTTTTGTCATAATTAAGGCAAATAATCTTGTCAGAATAGTTATGTATAGTTGTGCAGGAAGCCCTTTCGGCAATGCCTACGCATTCCTTTAATTTGATATAAGCGGAAGGAATGATAGGTTGATAATTGTTCAGCGAATGTTTCTGTATAAAACCAGGTGATACGTTGAAATATAGTCTGAACAAAGCCATACTTGTAACTTTTGCCTAACTATGTAAGTTTCATATAGTTTTGATGCAAACTTATCGTGACACTGATTGTTCGATGATTCAATACATATTTATTTTCATATTACATATATGCAGGGAGGATTTCATAGAAGTTCCCGCTACAATATGATGTATCAACTTACATTAGATGGATTTCTACGTATAACATGCCACTTTTATCTGTTACTGAGAGCTATTAACTATTGTATTCTACAGCAAATAAGTGTTTGTAAACAACATGCGTTGATATTACGTTACCGATAAAAAAATAGGTGACGCTCACTTTATATCAAAATTATAATTATAAACAGGGCCTTAGTCCATTATTTTCAGCTCCAATAAAGACTGATAATATCATCGAAATATAAGTTAACTTAACGAACAATTAACTGTTTAAAAATCTGGTGTGGGACATGACTTTCCCTAACGTATATACATATGCAAATAGTGTCCGCAAATGATTAGATTATTATTCACGTTTATTTTGGGAGCGATAATTGTTAACAGTCACTCATACAAATCACTCGATATGTAAAATGCTGTTTAATTCCAGAGATTTTCTCTGATAACTTACTTCAACGCATTTTTTCGGAAGCACCGTTAAGACATAAGACATAAGAACCGCGGTAAGTTGTAAAAAAATGTTATAGCCGTTTTCAAGAAAATCGAAAAAATAAAGAGGCACTTCCAATTATAGGATTTAATAAAGTTTAGATCAGAATGTGCCAGGAAGATAAGCTTAAATATAAAATTTTAGCTTTTATACGATGTTTAATTTTTGAGATATGTTAACAATTAATACTTTAAGTACTTCCGGTTACTCGATTTTTGAAAATTTATTAAATAAACTGCTTAGTTCATATAAAAACCGAATTATGAAAATAAAATAAACTAATAGTCTTCCCAACTTTATTTATTTAATAATTTGTTGCTTAATAACTCAACCATTTTTGATTGGCCTTCCTTTTTCAAAATTACTATTAATTTTCATAAAAGGATAAATCTTCTTCAGAATGAATGCAGTGTATAATATTTATAAAAGACAGTTCTTATAATGGCTGTACGCATTCCTTGAGAAAATATTAAATGTAGTATTATGTTTATATAGTGTTTGTAAATAATTATCGATAATGATGTCCAATATTCACCGGCATTACTTGTTTTAACTGTCTCTTCCATTCTACCTCTATTGTGGCATCACTACTATCCTCATCCTCTACATCGCAAAATTATGAGCAAATTGATGTATAGACTCCTTTAAATCAGGATCACAAATTTGATGTATAAAACAATGATTACGGATTTCATCTTACGATATGTTTCAAATAAGTCTTGCTCTTTCCTATATTTTGCAAATATATATATTACTCTTCACTGAACTCCCAAAATTTATAAACATCTTCAGCTTCAACAGCAAATTGTCTTACTGAGGGTTTCTGAATTAATATCAAGACGACCACAGGTTTATCCATGGTTTTCGTCCAGAATCTTTCTGTATCAAGTATTCACATTATGACTAAAAGTTCTTAATACATTGTACGTACTTTTATGTTAAGAATTTTCAATTTATTTAGAGTGGGGAAAATTATCTCCTACGGAAGTCCTGGGCGATTCGATTCTCTCCTGTGCCAAAAATTCAAGTTCAAAACAAGGATGGTGGGATACACCTTAATTACTCGCACCCATGCCGTTCAATTATCCCAAACGCCTTGGTTTATTACCTAGGAAATAATATCCGAAGGCAAGATGACTATATTTTGCCGACAGGCACAATTATTATTTGGTTAGAAAAGAACTTCACCAGCGAGGATAAACAATTAAAACCTCACACATTATATTTGTATTTTTATTATATATCGAAAGCGCAAACAATGTTTTTCAAACGCAAGTACTCAATTAAATTCCTTTCTTATTTTTATTTCACGGTATAAATTTAAAACCTCGCTAGCCTATCTGGCGCATAGTGGTGTAAATTAGCAATTTAAGGGGAAAAAAGTCGTAAACAGAAATTTATTATTAGCATTTATAGTTGTTACAGTCTTATAATACATACTTTAGAAAATAGTAAATAGGTAAATTTTTCTTAGAAATATTTTATTTACTCTATCAACAATAGGATTATAAAGTGCTTTTTGCAGGTAGACGGATGACGAACTTTAATCAGTCGTTGTTAAGCTATTGTAACGATAACGTTGCAGTTGCTAATTTGTGTACTATTTGGGATTCTCTATAATATCTAACATTGAAGAGGGTGAGTATTTATTTATTTTATATTTTTTCATTATTTTACCATTATTTAATCTCTATGTAAACTTATATCTTTGAAATTTAAAAAATCGAAATTTAAAAAGATTTTGCAAAAAATGCAAAAATTTAAAAACGTTAAGCTTTAATTATTTTGAATGTATTAACCTTAAAGATGTTATATACAGAAAATAAAGTGCGTATAAGCGCGGTTTACTAACTTATAAAATTTTTTTGAAGCCTTACCGACCACTATAATCAAAAGAATGGGTTTGTTTACCGAACGGTATAACCACAAGTCGTTGAAAAGAACCAAATTACTTTACCACCTTAAGTATGTGGTTTTATTGAAAACTAACGCAAATGAAGCCATATTGGAAGACTTATTGTTAAAATTTATAAAAAATATAGAAGTGCGTCGGAAAAACTGTAGCCTAAATGTGAAAACATTTAAAATGAAAAATAAAGTGTGGTTAAATACAAGTATAGGCTTAGTTACTAGTGACATTGGTTTTCCAGGTAGTTCGAAAAAATCTGGTAGACCAAAAGAAGACTTTGAGAAATGTGGTGTTCGAGCAAAGCGAATGCGGACAAGAAAACTGATTCCGGAATATTTATCCGAAGAATTGTCATTTGCAACTCAATCACAATTGAGAGAAAGTAGTAAGCGCGGCGTGCGTCTGTTTTCCGTGAAATTACTTCAACATCTCCTAAAAGGGCACATCGATACAGACGTGCATATCACGAATCAATAAGTAGGGAAAGGAAACTTCTCCAGTTTACTAAAGAAGAAGCATTAACTTTAATTCTTAACGCAAAACTGAGCAAAGATAAATATCTACAAATAAGAACAGCAGTGAAAGCTCATAATGCAAACATTTTCCCGTCATGGCATCAAATTTTGGATCTAAAAAAGGAATGCTTACCAGAAGCATCAACAGTTGTTACTGAAACATCTGCCGAAGTAATGTTACAGTCTATCCTAGATTTAACGGCGCATAGTATTTGCTCATATCAAAGTAGTGTGTTGGAATCATTACTGAAGGAGCAAAAATCACCGAAATTGATATGCTAGCGGGGTTACGATGGTAGTTTTGGTCAAAGCACTCATAAACAAAAATTTGCAGGACAATATTATCAAGATTCTGCAATATTTAGGATTTCATTTGTTCCGCTTCAATTGTATTTATTGTTAAGTGAAATCTACTAGGGAAAGAATTATCGTGTCGCAAAATCCAGCACCATCTTCTACACGATTTTGTAAGGTTATTAAGTTTCTTTTTACTAAAAAAACCCAAGATGTTGTAAAAAATAGCAAAACTATTTCCTACAAAGGTTTCTGACGATATCATGGTTCATTATCAATTACTGCTTACTATGGTAGATGGCAAAATATCCAATTCATTAATTAATATCCGTTATTCGCAAATATGTAATATATGTCGAGGTAGACCAACGAAAATGAATGACCTAGAAAAAATATATTGCAAAGTACCTACCACAGAACATTATAGCTTTGGTGTTTCTGTTTTTCACTCATGGATTCGATTTATGGAATGCTGTTTACACATAAGTTATAGAGTGATGTCAAAACTTACCAAGCATGAAGATCACATGAACAAGCTGTAGAATATAGAAAAAAACAAATAATAGAGAGACTAAGAAAATAATTAGAAATCTTAGTTGATAAACCAAAACCTGGATATGGATCGACTAACGATGAAAATACAGCTAGGATTTTCTTTCGCGATTCTGTGTTAACAGCATCGATAACCGAACTCGACGAAAATTTAATTAAAAGATTCGGCATAATCCTCACAACACTTTCAAGTGGCTTTGAAATTGACGTGAAAAATTTGAAAAGTATGCCTGAGAAACAGGCGTGATACTAGTTTTTGCTAGCGACCCCTAGCAACTTAATGCGGGAAAGAATGGAAATGATTTCCATCTATTTATTACTTTCCTAATTGCTGTTGATTCTAAATTAAATTAATTTTCTTAAAATTTGTAAACTGTGTCAGTTATTAAATATTTGTCATCTAATTTGTGGAATATTATAAAAATACTGAAAAAGCTAATATTGAATTTAAATAACGAATTTTCAGTTAATATAATAATAAAAAAATCTGGTGTGAGACAACACACGACTTTCTCTTACACATTTTAAATTTAATTTGAATTTATTGACGTTAGTGACTTTCCTATACACTTAAATTG
>JAHWXV010117455.1:0-10200 GCA_024586415.1 Phrixothrix hirtus
CCTTTTGCGTGATGAAATCGCTAGTGGCACTTGTGGATGGTGACGCGTCAGTGGAATATTCCATTTCGTCGTCTAGTAATTGAATGGCCGCCCTTGCCGCTGCGTTTGTTTTTGCATATTCATGCAGCATTCTCTCGGCTTCGTTGCCGGCTAACTCAGGGTAGTTCTGAGCTATTTGATTACCTGGTCTGGCAGGTGTCTTAAGACCTCGCTGGAGGGTTTCGCTGGCTTTTTGGGGTTGAGATCGTCAAGCCACTCTAAGTAGTCGACGAGGGTGTCGCGCGTGGTATTGTCTATTACACTAGACATCTTGAACTATTTGTACTTGATTGAACTAATTAATTTTCACTTGTTGTAACGAAGAAACTTTCTTGATACTGCAACCGACCCACCGCAGCAAGCTGAAGGGGCCTAAGTTACAGTATCACTTGTGAAAATTTAAAGAGTTTACAACAAGCACGTACGTACTTGTTGCAAGCTCAACGCGCACCGGAATCTAAACTCAATGTCCCCAACCGTGAAGTGTTTTGCTTGGCAACTTTATACCTACACCGATTACACCATACCCCCCCCCTTCTCTGTCGCATAGTTACTGAGCTAGAATCCGTGGCAGATTTTATAGTTATTAGGCACGATTACAATAAGTGAATTTGCACCGATTCCGAAGCTGCTTACATACCCAAACATGGCCTGATATGAAAAAATATGGTCGATATAAACAGTTTTTGTGCTTAAATTACATTCAGTTTCATAATTTACGATTTAAAACACTTTAACCATTAGATAATCTACTAAAACTTCTCGGCAAATGAATAATTAAAATTATGTACAGGTATAAACATACATTTCTGTAAATTCGGACTTAAAAGAATTAAAAATCATAATTATAATACAGGATTCCTTTTTAAAACTAACATTATCATTTATGGAAGACTATGTTTCATTTTAATTGTTTGTAAATATATTTTGTAAAATAGATTTTAGGAGCATAAAATTTTAGCTTTCAAGTCGAAATGATAAGTAATTGTTAAGAGTACAATGTTGTTTATGGGTCATGTTATAATCACTTTGACGGTTGTAGTGTTAAATCTTTTAACCGACAGCATAATTGAAATTTGTATTTTATATAATTTTAAATGAGCGCCAATTAAAAATCTAACATATTAAAACAGGGGTTAATAAAACAAAAATACAATTAAATTTGAACGATAAACTATAAAGTTAAGTAAGCATTTATTATAACGACCCGTTAACAATTGTTTTAATAATCGCATGATATTTAGGTTCATTTGAGGTATGATCCTAACAACGTCTCTCTGGAGCTCCTCACAAGTAAACTGAACCCGAGACGCAAAGTGTGCACCCCAGGCGGTATTGCACTTTTGCCGCTTGAGTGTTCCTGCATGTACATATATAATACAATTAGGCATAAGACCCAAAGTCACTTAATTGAATATTCAATTGCGTTGCTGTATTATATGAAGTAATAATGATTTAATTATTTACAGTTAATACAGTTATTTAATATTTAAAACCACTATTTTTAAATACACGCAGAAAACTGAAGAAGCAGAAACGTTATTAGGTACAGTTAAAATTTAAATAGTAGTGTCATTATATTGTATAAAGCAGGTAGGTAATTTTAATTGGTTTATTAAAAAAAAAGGAAATTGTTCAAAGTTTCGATATACTTTTCTAATGCGATAGTAATTTTGATAATTCAAATAATGTATAATATAGTACGAGTATATTCTGCTCTTTAGTATTCCTATACTATTTGTATTTATCTCTGTGTAATTATCCAATATTGCAAATTATTAAACTATATTGAAATCTTTCTTAAACTTAAAAACGATCTAAGTATTTATCATTAATATTCGGCTGTTTCGATGTTCCTTCAAATTTCGGTGAGTTGCTTTTTAAAAAATACAATTCATGCTCCTGTTTGCCACTTTTCTAGCTACATTACTTTGTTCGAATGTTTTTATAAATAGGAATAATTATACACTCGTAGTTAATAATTTTATATAAATTTACAATAAAGCAATTGTCATTCTAAATAGGCTATCAGAATATTTTTGAATTCATAATCTTTGGTAACTTTTTTATTAAAGTAATTACATTGAATCAGGTTGAAAGTTTGATAAAGAAGAGGTCAAGAACCATTTAGCCTTAATATATTAATTATGGTAGTGGTTATTCTACAAAAGATTAATTTAATCCTTCTTAGAACATTAAAATAATTTAGTTTTTATTGTATGATAGTAGCTTATTATATTTTAATAAGAACGCCAATTCTTCAAAAAACTGATTTGACCTGTAATAATTCTCTTAAACATGATTTGAACAATTTATTGTTCTAAAATTAATGGTATTATTTCATGCCAACGTTTATTCTAATTTGACAATGTTTTTAGTGTGTTATTAAAACTTTTTAACTGCAAAATTTTTAGTAATAAAACATTTTAAACATAGTAGTTCACATAGTTTTTTTTAATGAAGAAATAAAATATTTTCATTATTTCTAAGAAATTGGTACTATTTGTTAATATAATATTAAAAGTATTGCATGTGTATTTATTTTAGTATAATCTTAGTTTCATTTACATTTTATGAGTCATCCAATTCAACAATGTCTATCTACAGCTTACCTTGACAAATTTAGGAATTTTAATTAATTTTCAGTTTTTGTTTCTGTAATACACAATAACGTTTCAATAAGTTGCTGTCGAATTTACATAGGTACCTTGTTAATATAAAAAACATGCTGACATAGACACGTAAATTTGAAACCTTCATCGCACTTCCTTAGTTGTAGTGGTAGCATGTTTCATGCCGATATATTCTATTTTAATAAATATACAATTTTTGATTAATCGACAGGGAGATTTTGATAAACGTAGCAAATTAATTTTTTCCATTCGAAAATAAAAAATAAACATTTGTTTTCAATTCAGTTTTCGAATATTTCTTACTTTGATTATCAATTTACTTCTATTATATCTACTATATGGTCCTGCCTATTTCATTCATATAATAATATCATGTACAGGCTATGCATTCGTGCAAGAATTATAACTTTTAGGAGCGCGGTAGCAAATGAGTCATTTTAACAAGGAGCTCATTTCACTTGTGTTTGTTTGTTTTCTTTGGCGCACCTTCACCGCGTCTCATCCACTGTTTGGACTGCTGTTATGTTTCTGGCATATAGTGATGAATCCATTTTCATCTACTGTTATAAAACGTAGAAGAAATTCAGTAGAATCGCGTTTAAATAAGATTAATCGATCTTGCGACGTATTTATTCGCATGTATTTCTGATCGACTATCGGCAAACGCGGCAGTTTTCCTGTGGAAGATTTTTTCATACCCAGAACATGATGTAAAATGTAATGAACAGGATCTATTGATATGTTTTCAATGTCAGCAAGGTCGCACACCTCTAATGGGTGATCATCTAACATAGAATTGTGGATTTTTCTGACAGTTTTATTGGACGTAGTGGTTTTTGGGCGCCGCGAGAGTTCATTATCCTTTGACAATGAAGGAGAATGATCCTTTAAAGTGGAATCTAACTCCTTTTTTATATCCGTTTTGGTTAAACCCTTCAAAGCAAAGTACTTTATTACAGCTTGCACTTCAATTTTATCCATTTTGCAGGCATTTTCACAACTTATCTTCACTCGCCATAAATGAACAAATCAAATCAAATCAAAATAGATTTATTCGGAAATTAAAGGCAAGCCTTAATCTTAATATAATTCATTTTTGCCAATGTTTTTATGCATGGCTACCGCCATTCAGCAACGCGAAAGCTGGTAGTCATTTAAACTAATTTGTCTTATGTTAAAGATGTAGTTAGTTCTATCCTACTAATGTTTTTTCGTTAGCTATGTTCTAAGTGCAACTTTTATATTCAAATTTATCTTTAAACTTATTTGCTTAACTATATTCATTGAAAGTTGTTATAGTTTTAGTTTGAAATTCTAATTCGATTTTATTAATTATTCTATCTTAACCTAAGAGAGTTCCTCCAATGGCTACATCAGTATCTAGGATACTGTAAGGTCCGTCAATGCGGTCTTCATCACTAAGCACTATAATTGTATATCACTAATCACTAGTCACAATTGTATTTTCCACTAAACGGTCATTTCTCTATACTGGGGCATGTATTTGGTGGTTGGTGGGTAGGTAGGTAGTTCACTGTTGCTGGTGTGGTGTCTTCTATCCATTTCGGTAGATTAGGCCTCTTGTGTGATGTTTGCCATGATTTGTTTGTAGTTTAACAAAAGTAGGTTGTGTGTGCATGGGTTGACTATGGGGTTGTTAATGTATGTTTGTGTGATGATTTGTTATGTTTGTTTGTTCTATAAGCTTGTTTGAAGTGTATTTGAGATGTTTGTGTTAAAATTTGTCCTGATTATGGTTTATTGTTGTTGTCAGTTTATAGGCAATGTCCATTTGTGACAGCAACAAGTTTTTATTTTAAGTATCTGTTGATTTAGGTGGGTATACCTTGGGTTATGTTTACTAATTCAGTACTTTTGCTCAAGGAAGGAATTTAGTGTTGTATGCTGTATTTATCGTAGGTGTAAGATCTTTGCCAGATTGAATGTTTTTTGACTTAGTGAATTAGTGAAGTAATGGAAGTTATTTTCGTTGCTTAGGATGCCTGTTATGTCTTTGTTGAGTAATTGGGTTCTACATGATTGTAGTTGGTACTGTGTGACGTTGCAGTCTAGTATGATATGTTCAGGTGTACCAGTCTATCTTCAGATGCAGTCTAATGTTTCTCTGCTATTGATTTTATAGAAGTACGTTGGGTGAGGTCCGTGTCCTGTTAGAAAGTGTATAAGTCCTCTGGAGGGGCAAGCGTATTTATTATGCTTACAAAATATGACATCCGGTATGAGTTGGTGGGTCCTTCTGCCATTGGTGGAGATGTTCCATTCATCTTGACACATGTTTAATATACGTTCTGTGATGTCAAATTTTGTTTCTGCTCTTACGCCTAAAATTGTTGGACCTTGTCTATGTCGCCTTTTTTAAGGCAGTATCTGGCAATTTTTTCTTTATTTGTAGTATGGCTGGTAGGATATCAAGGACGTCCAATATGGAGTCGATCGGCGTAGTGCCGAAAGCCCCTATCAACCTTAGTATCGCGCCTCTTTGTGTAAAACATACCTTCTTGTAAACTGAGCCAAGTTTTACTTGTACTACCCAGTTACTGGCAGCGTATAATATTATAGCCATGGCGACGTTATTCAGGTGTAATCTAGCGCTAATTAGAGGGATCTTGAAAGTTTTTGCACTAGTCTGGCTAGGTTTTGTATAATATTGGTTCCTCTTTCGCAGATATTAATTGTATATTCAATAAAATTTTGTTTTTTATCGATAGTAACTCCTAGGTATCTGGTGCTTTTGCGTCTTGAGATCCTGTGTTCATCCAGTTTAATTATTAAGTTTGATTACGGATTTATTGGCATTTATAACCTTATACCAGAGTCCATTAACTGGTTACATAATATAAAAGACTTATGATTTCATCTAGTAAAGGCTATTTTTTCCAGGGTTTTTTCTCCTTACTCTCCTTACCCACCAAATGGTGGATGAACATTCTATTATTATTGTATTTGTAATTGTTTATTTATACGAATATATGTACTGGGTCCCTCTGTAATGTTCCCCTTATTCGGGTATATGTAGCTTTTTCAGGCGATATTTTAAGTTTGACCCCGAAGCACCAGTTTTGAATCCTTATTAGAATGGCATTGATTTTCACCTCTAGGTCTTTTCTGGATTTGACTTCTAGAAGTAATGTAAGATCATCTGCGTAGGCTAGAGTTTCAAAGATGTTGTCGTCTGCTTCTAATGCCCGCAGAAAGTCGTGAAGTATAATGTTGCAAAAAAGAGACACGGATAAAACCATGTGGGCAGCCTTTAGTAAGTCTTTTGGTCATATATTTCTGGATGTTTGTTATCGTTACGTACCTGTCCTGACAGTAGCTTCATATAGTTTTGGTTAGGTCGTTTGGTGTGTTTAATCTCTGAAACCTGCGAATTAACGCAGGCCACCAGAGATTATCAAAAGTACCACTGAAATCTATGCAGACGAGTATTGTATATTTTGAGTGACTTTTTGATAGAGCGTAATATTCTGTTAATGGCATCTTCAGTCGATCTGCCTTTCCTGAATCCGTATTGTGCATTGCTGTAACCGTAGTCCGTAATGTGTAGTGTGAGTCTTTGGTTCAAGATCTTCTCCTGTAGATTGGCTAGAGCGTTCACAAGGCAAGTCGGTCTGTATGATTTAGTGTTTTGAGGTCTTTATCTTGTCCATTTTTGATATAAGTGACGTTTGCCTTCTTCCAGATGCTAGGTATTTTTCCCTGTTGTAAGCATACGTTAAAGAAGCACGTCAGTATGGGAGTTAGTGGATCTTTTAGGGCGTTTAAGGCCTCATTTTTAATTTTATCTGGTCCGAAAGTTTTTTTGTTAGATAGGGTATCTATGGTGTTGTAAATTTCAGTGGTGGTAATGTGTGGAGATATATTTTGGTTAATTGTATCTGAGTAGGCTTGTTTTCGTAAGTAATTTTTGGATGTCATTGTCTGTGTTAAGGTCATTGTTTGGTAGTAGGTTGCGCAGTAGATATGTTATAATTTTCGTATACGTGGTCGTGTAAGTGCCGTAAGTTTTGAATAGAGTGTTTATTTCCGTAGTCGTGTTAGTTTTGTTCACCGCTAATCTTGCAGGGAAGTCCCCAAGAATTTGTTGTTAACTGCGTCTCTGCAAAGTCTATCCATTTGGTTACCTTTGTGTTATATATTTCGTTTACATACGGCATTTTTAAATCTATGTATCTTTGTAGATTTGTGATTCGCAGATCGGGAGTTTTGGTGTTTTGGTAGGTTTTGCCGACTTACCTAACTTTTCGTTTTAGGTCTGTCAGGTGGCTTTTCCAGAATGTCGTCTTGTTTCTTATTTTCGGGTGGTGTTTTGGGATGGCAAGATTCATAGCGTCTGTTATGGAATTTGTAATGGTCTTAGCGTATTCGTGTATGTCATCATTTCTTTGTATGAAACGTGGTGGATTGAAAAAATTTTGTAGTGCCGTGCAGTTTGCTTTCTTGTAGTTATAAGTTTTCTGAAGTTTTGCAGCTAAAGGTGTTGTATTATCTTTTTGGATTGTAAATGTAATTACGTTGTGGTAACTATTGGTTAGATTTTCTATTACTTACCATTCTGTTATAAGATCCGATGATTGTTGGTTCGCGCGTTGTTCGGTCCGTGATATGTATGAGGGTTGTTGGGAAGGTTTAGTATGTCTAGTTGATTTGATTGTATAAATTGAAAAAGTTACTGTCCTTTATCCTCTGTGTGGTTATTGTGCCACACATTAACAAATTCAAATTCAAATTTCTTTATGCAAAACATACATTGTTTATTATAATAATTTTTTTTATAGTGGGCGCTACCGCCCTCCCGGAGAAGCCAGTGGAGGTCGGTAGCTTTAAAAACTAACTTATATCTAAAGGATTGTTAAAGTCCTATTCCATTAAGATTGTTATTCGCTGTGGTTTTCGGTGTTTTCCTGTGTTACGTGTGGTTTTTGGTGCAGTATTGTATGTGCTTGGAACTGGCTGGAGTCTTGTGGCGTTGTTTTTTTCCTTCTTGAAATTGTATTATGTGAAAAAAGAAAAGAATAATTAATAAAAGTCTGTAATAATAACCGATTAAACTAGTTACTTATTCTACACTTATAATTAAACAGAGTTCTCCGGTAGCCACACGTCAGTAACGGAGTTACTGGTAGGTCCATCACTACGGTCTCGCACTATCACTAGTATTAAAAAGAAGAATATTATATAAATAGTATTTGGATTTTAAGGGAAAAAGTCACATTTTAATTGCACTTCACAGAGTGTTTTGTTTGTTGGGAAGTTGATGGCTGTTGCATGGAGTGTTGGGTCGAATGATGTTTAGCTATGCTTCAGGCTTCTTCAATGTTAAAGTTGAAGTTTCGGAAGTTGTTGGTAGGATGTGGTTTGGCCTCTATTCGTAATTTGTCTGGAGTGTTTGTCGTTGTTGGGTTTTTTGTTATGGTATATTTGTATATGTGTTGTATGATTGTTGCGTGAATGGCATTGTGCATGTCTGTGTTTGGTTATGGATGGTTTGTTGTATATGTGATATGTGTTGCATTTGTGTGCTTGGAGTGTATATCATCGGTTGTGCTTAATTATGTTTGTTAGGGTGATTAATAACTTGCTGAGCGTAGAGATTAGAAATGTGTTAGAATTTTGTTATCTCGCACGGGAGAGATCCATGCAGGATTCAGTTCAGTTCGTTAAATATAAGGGTTGGGATGTTCGAGAAATAAGGTGCGGCGTTGGTTTTTGTTAACGTGGGAATGCAGTTTTGGCGATTATCGATGCTTTTTGAGTCAGTTTGTTAAAAGTGTCAACGTCAAGTTTATCCTGTAGGTAGACGGTCGGTATCCTATATTTTAGTTTGTCTCTCAGTGGCTGCAGTGTTTGGGTGTTCAGATTGCGCCACAGTCGCAGTTAGGTGTTGGTCTGCTGTTTACTCTATGAAGGTATTTCGGATACGGTCCATGTCCTGTCAAGAAATGAATCATGCCTGTGGAAGGGCAGAACCAACTATTGCGATGGCTAAATCTGACGTCTGGCATAAAGTTGCGGGTTGTTCTGCCTCTTGGGGAGTTTTTCCATTCTTCTTGCCATATTGTCGTGATTCTGTTGGTGATGTCAGATTTGGTCAGCGCTCTCTCATCCAGTATATTGTTTATTTTGTCTTCACCGCCTTTTTTGAGCTAGTACCTGGCTGCTGTCTTCTTTGCATGTAAGTGTGCTGGAACAATACCTAGAATTACAAGAAGAGGGTCCAGTGACGTAGTGCCAAAGGTCCCAGTAATTCTGAGTATTGCTCTCCTTTGTGTTGACAGCAGTATCTTCTTAATTGAGCCTATGTTAAGTCTGTGAATCCAGGATCTGGCCGCGTATGTTATAATTGCCATAGCTACGTTGTTGATGTATAACCTTGCACTCCGCAGAGGGATCTCGTAATCTTTCTGTGCAATTCTAGCTAGTTTTTGCAATATACTGGTCGCTTTCTCGCAGGTATTGATGATGTGTGAATTAAAGTTCTGTTTCTCATCTATTGTTACCACTAGGTATTTGGTGCTACGGGCTCTGGAAATCTTTTAGCCGGCCAGTGTTATTACTGGACCCCTCTGCAGGGATCCTCTCGCTAGGGCAAAGGTCGTTTTTTCTGGTGATATGTTTAATTTGATCTCCAAGTACCAATTTTGAATCTTTTCTAGTGTGGTGTTCATTTTCACTTCTAGCACTCTTCTAGATTCGGCTTCTAGGAGTATGGCAACGTCGTCTACGTATCCAATTATGTCTAATATGGCGTTGTCTTGTGATAGCGTTAGGAGAAGATCGTCTAGGACTGTGTTCCAAAATAGCGGCCCGCATATCGACCCTTGTGGGCAGTCTTTGGTGATTCTTTTGCTAATGCGGTTGGTGTTACTGACTATGGTGACGTATCTGTCCTGACAATAGTTTTTCACCGTATACTTTCCAGAACTTTGCGAGATTGTACTGCGTAGTTTGTTTATAGCGTCCTCGGCCGATCTGCCTTTCCTGAAACCATACCGTTTGTTACTTTGTAGGCCATCTGTCGTATGTAGTGTTAGTCTGTTGTTGAGGATTTTTTCATAGAGTTTTCCAAGTGTATTTAAAAGGCAAATCGGTCTGTAAGTTTTCGGGTTTTGGGAGTCTTTGCCTTGTCCCTTTTGGATTATTTTAATGTTGCCCTTCTTCCATGGGTTTGGGAATTTTCCCTGCACAAGACATTCGTTGTATAGGGCCTCAAGAATCGGTGTTAGAGTTTCTTTAAGGGCTTTGATGATTTCATTTCTTATCTCGGCTGGTCCGGGTGCTTTCTTATTCTTTAGTAAGTCTATAGCGTCTGTAATTTCTAGGGTTGTGATTGGGGGAGAAAGGTTTTGATTTGTGGGTGTTGAATAAGTGATTTCTCTAAAGAGTTGTTGTCTGGAGGAGTCTGTCGTTAGGTCATCGTCTGGTAGGAGGCTGTTTAGTAGAAAAGTTATTGTATCGTCCCAGTTTGTTGTGAAAGTGCCATCCCCTTTACGTAACGTTTGTATAT
>JAHWXV010117468.1:0-11958 GCA_024586415.1 Phrixothrix hirtus
TTATGTAAATGCAAGCGTGTCCGAATATTAAATTGATTCACTGTATGTAGCAATTTTCCGATTTAAAATAAATTTTTAATATTTATTTGATTCTACTAAACATAAAAACTTCGATTTAATCGGAAAACGTATACGTAAGGTTTACCTGAAAAGTGTAATAACAAATACTTGATTTAAACTGCATATTAATTTAAACGTATCTCTTACGTATATTGCGAATTCAGGCTTAAATTATCGTCACATAGGAACTAAGAAAACTTGTGTCGGGCATTGCACTTCTACTACTCCGTTTCTACCGCACTGTGTTCTTTCTCTGTCTCGCTTCGCGCAATTCAGAGCCCAAGCTATCTTGGTCGGCCTGTAGCATACATTAATTAAGATCATTTCATTAAAGAAGTTTCCAAATATGTAGTAGCACAAAACGAATCTAAAAATTTGGGAACATGGTGTTTGTTCCGAATCAGAGACGTACATCTAGTTGTTTGTTAAATTTTATGTACCCACTTTAAAATTGTATGGTAAGCGAATAGAATAGAAATATTCTACACATTTTCCTTGAGGACTTGGGCACTAAAACTAGCTTTGTTTCTTGTACGCCGGAATATATATATTATTTAGCCTATGCCACTATCAGTTAATGGGAGTGGATGTTGATATTACGCTAAAAAGATCTTTAGTATCGTCCAATTCTTATTTTCAAATAATTTTCTGTGTAAATTCAATTTCAAATTTGAGTGTTATCGTACAATGCAGTTAACCCATACAAACACTGTTCTGAGATAATTAGCTTTAAAGTTTAAGGCTATCTAATAAATGATGAGTTGAATTTTGTATGTTTTGTTACTTAATATTAAGAATCGGTTGAAGATAAAACTTTATCAAAATATTTTGCATCGTCAGGGCCCAGTTTCATTATTTCCTACAAATTGGTTACTTTTACGTTAGCCAACATTTTGCCATGAGGCCACAAATATGGTAGTTCGATGTGTTTAACTGCAGGTTTTCGACCTTTGCTAGCTTTTTAAATGCTGACCTGTTGGTATTCTTGATTAATATCACTTTTCATTAATAATTTTTCCTACGACCGTCTTAAAATTACAATACTCCCGTGAATTAAATAACTTTGTTTAATTTCATATTTATAACAAAATTTGTCAAATTGTGTATATCACAATTTTTATAGTTCAGAGATTTTATGGTATTTTGATAGTGAGCAGTAGTAATCTATTCGCAAAACACAAATGAGAAGTAACGTCATATTTAAAAAAACAAGCTGTACATAGATATTTGACTACTCGTTAATATTGGAAACGTAATTGATATAATAATTGTATTAAAAATAATTTCATGTTAGTTAATTTTGCAATTTACTATTTACAAGTTTAGGGGAAAGTGGGGGAATATCGCGCACTTAAGCTATTTTATTGTTCGGTTATTAAATTAAGCAAGTAAGTTAAAAATCCATACAATTACTCTAGACATATTTTATAACAATAAAATGTATCAATTTTTTAAGTATGCTTTGTACATTTTTTAAAAAATTATGTGCTTTTGCGCGATACTCCCCACGCTGTGGGGGAATTTCGCGCATTGTGTAGAGTAATTTTGTGCACTTTTAATTTTTAGATATACAGAAAAGAAACACAAAATCTACTATAAAATATTATTGACCCAAAGCAACATAACAAAATATGTAAAGATATTAAATACTAACACTATATAGGTACTTAAATTGCTTAAATTTTAAACAAATGTCACTCTTATATTAATCTGCGCAGTCCCACCCATTACATTCTGAATGTGGCCAAAACCCACACATCATGCACCGAAACCATTCTTCACCATCGCGCCCGAATTATTTACAAAACAACGCATTTTTCATAATTCTGATCAGTTACTAAGTCGTCTGTGTTACTGTCATCACAAATGTCAACATCCATGTCTGATTCGTCAGTTTCTTCAATCGTTGGTTTCAATTTGTGCTTTTTTTGATTCTTTTTAGATCTTTCTGGCCCTTCACCAAATTTGAGGGTTCTTCTCCCTTTTCCCACTCTAACTTGTTTTTATAGCCATTTCCTTTTTTATTCTTCAAGTTTTGCCTTCAGTGAAGTTCTTGTAAGAGTCTGTGAATGTTGTTTTCATGCAGGTCTGCGAGTTTTATTGTCTCGCCCTTGCGTGCATTTTTTCGGTATTGGTGCTTCATCAGAAATGTGAACATCCGAGGGTTCTGCAATTGACAGATCCGAGCTTCCTACAGCGACATTTACAGGTTAACTTAAGCCTTGAGTAGTAGAGTGTTCAGGTTCTACCTCAACAATGAAATGTTCGATTTCTTCTGCTGGAGTAAAGTCTTCATTCGAGAATTTGTCTGGGTTAAACGGAAACATCCCAACATCTCTGAAACCTGAAAGAGCTTTATTCATTGTTGCTACCTTTAGATAGACTTTGTTAAATAAACCGGGTATGTATGTTGTTGTTATACGTCTATGTTCATGAGTTATCATGAAAAAATCGTACTTTTTTACCAGACCACTCTATGTGATCTGTTAGGTCAAGAGGCTGTAAATGATTTGAAACTATAACAATATGGTTCCCTTTACAAAATTCAAATGCTTCCAAGGAAATGTGGCGCTGACAATTGTCGCATATGAGCAATATCGAGTTTCTAGCTGAAGATTGTGCTTTGCTTTGAAAGTGTTTCACCCAGGTGATTAACAAGTCCTCATTAATCCAGCTATTGTGAGAACATGGGTACGATGTTCCGACAGGGTCATACCTCTGGAGATGCAATGCCATTCTCAAACGTGGATAGATTGTCATTGGAAGCATGTATTCTCCAGCAGCATTTACACAACAGAGTAAAGTGATATTTTTTCCTCTTTCCGCAGATGTGGCAACTTCGACTCTCTTTTCTTCTTTCTTCGCGTAGATTTTTGCAGATTTCTTCTGGACGACCGAAATTCCAGATCCATGCACATTATAAATTTGGACAGGGGTAAAGCTGTATCTGGATAGAATAGTTTCTAGATTTATGAAGAAGAGTGTTACTTCTTATCTACTGAAGGAATTTATTCTGTTAATTCTTGTACCCTCAGGTTGACAGAGGCTAATAGTTGTATTTTTTTTCAAATATAGGTACAGCCAGCCAGAAAGCTTAAATGTTACATTAAAATTATGTTTTGTATTTTTCGTTGTAGCAAATTCAAAAACTATGCGTCTAAGTTCGATTGGAGGCGGTACATAAAAAAGTGTTTCCAGCCTGTTTATATAATGTGCCAGCCCCTCCTCCTCTTTTCTGTTAAATACTGGCTTTCTTCCTAATGTTGGACATTTATCGTCTGAACTTCTTAGTTTCAATTTGTCCCTCAATATATATTCTGGGATATGCAAATCTCGGCCTGCCTTGCGAATAGAACTACAGTCTTTGATAGCTAAGAGGGCACGATTTAACTATTCCTGCGTCCAGGATTGGCGCTTTGTTTTCCTCTGATAAATTCTTGGCATCTAAAATGAAAAATGTGGACTGCTTAGAACGGGTTCAATGAAATTACAAAGGTGGGAGGGAAAACGAACAATAGTGGATAAAATCGCGCATTACTACACTAGTGCGTGAAATTACCCCACCCTAACTATGAGACCTGAACTTGTCCGAATATTAAATTACTTAAATAAATGTATTAATATAACTATGCATAATACTGGATAACTATGTAATAAACTTGTCTTTAAATAGTGCAAACTCCAAAGGTCTACAACACACTTCAATCGATAGCAAGAAATAACGAAAAAGCAACCGTCTTCATTCTAGCACAAATCCAACTCGACTGACCACTTATAGTGACACTGATGTGCATTTTCTATAGTTGTGGTACAAATTAGTAGATGTCAGCACTGTCCAATATTCAATGGAACAATTCCGGAACCATATAACTTGATGCGCGGCTTTACCCCACTGCGCGGTTTTCCTCCACTTTCCCCTAAGCACAAAAGGACAAGGATCAACTTCAATTCAGAAGAATATTAAATATTATCGTGAATTTTGAGAGATTGGTTTAAAACTTGTACTTAAATTACATTAAATAACATCAAACTGCTATTTCTGTACTATTTGAAATTTTTCGTTAGAGCAACAACAGTGCAAAACATATATACATGTATATATGCATATATACGTTAAGACATTTTAGTGTTAAAATACCTATTGTCGCCTTTTCCATTTGTGTTGCATCGAAAAATTATACTGCCTTTTAAATATTTTGACGAGAAACTTCAAATAATCTATTTTACAACAATAAATATTAATTTTACTTTATCCTTTTTAATTTGCATCCAAAACTTGATAGAATTTGGATATGCTGTAAACAATTAAAATCTAAGAGACACGGAATTTTTGATATCGGTTAATTCGATTATAAGGGCTGAAAGTCTCTCCTAAATTTGCACCATATTGGCTTTCCCATACAAAGAGTAGTTTAATTTGAAGGAGGCAAATGCTAAAATTTTTACTTTTATACGACATAATTATACTGAAAAACCTATAAAAAATAAATGTGTAACTTCAATAGCCCTTTAAAAATAGGCATATAAATATGCCGTGACGTTGGACAAGTAACCTACTACTTCGCCTAGAAATTATGGTTGGCGATTTATTATTCTAATCCTAATCCCAATATGAATAGATGGACTTTGGTATAGCTCAAACCAATTGACATTCCTTAAGGGAGTACGTTTCATACACAGCTTGTAGCCATATCCTATTGATTTTTCCGTATATACTGCAACCTTGATCATTTTTCAAAGAATTTTCATCGAATTACCTAAAAGAGGTTTCAAAAATTTCTCATCTTGATAAGTTTGGTACTATCAGCAAAATATAAATTGCTTAAGACTATTCGAATCTATGCCAAGGAATTATTAGCTGAGTGTGCATATCCTGCTCTTATTTTCAGAACATATTTCCAGATGCGTGGAGATATTCACTAAGAACAAGAACATCCAAAAGGTTTTTAGCTCCTGAACCATACTGCTGTTAATCGCATTCTTTTAAGTTGTAAATCTCTAATAAATTTAACAGATTCGAAGGGCATAAAACTCAAATAAAAGTTTACTTGTCGGTTCGATTCATACTTTAACAGCAATCACATCTTAATATACGCGGCAAAAAACGTTTATAAACTATGTCTAAATTGCCTTGTTCTCGAAATATTTGCAATTAAAGTTTCCAACCTACCCCTACTTTTTAATTTGGTCGACTGTATTGACTAAGAAATTGTTGGCCAACAACACATCTTTAATCAGCGCTGATGCTGAACGAACGGTTTCGATATGCCGCATACGAATTCATTAATGAATGTTCCCAGATGTTATTAAGAATACCCGCTAATTACCGTTTAAAATGAAAAGTTTATTTTCTTCCTTAAAAGTTCTAATGTGTGCTAATCGTGCAAGTTTATAAAATCTTTAGAACAAGAACAAGGTGTTCACTTAATAGATATGTTTGTATCATTTTTAATATGTATACAATTGTATTATTGAATACGGACACATTTTTTGAAATAACTTTCACTTCTACAAAGCCGCTTTAACACGACGTCAAATTTACTTGATAAAAAATATCTTCATATTATTAGTATTTGCACTACATTGTTTTATGTATAATTTAAATTTTGTGGAAATCGTTAAAAATCTAAACCTTAAATGAATATCATTAAAATTTGGTGTAATTTATATTCCGTAAAACCTATGTTTATACAAATTAATATAAATAAAACTTGTCAATTTAAGATATTTATCTAAGAAGTTTATAATAATTTTTGCATAAATAATAAGTAATAGTGTTTTACCACATATAAGTAAACTTAGATAATTTAAAAAAATACATTCGACTACTTTTTAAAACAACTGGCGACCTTGACCCGAAAGAGTACTCTAATAGTGAAGGTAACGTGATACTTTGTCAACAAAAACAGCCATATTTATGTTTTTAAATACCTTTCATGATAAAGGATATTACATGTCTGCACTGTGATAGATTTTTACGCGAAAATTTACGAATTTTTTTTATGTTGAATTAAAAATGTCTACAGATTAATGTTCACAAAAGGCTTGGGTACACGTGCGTTAAATAATGCTTTTTATATCGTGGATACCCTGTATTATCAATTCTATTAAATTTCGACGAAAACAGAGATTCAAAGAATCGAAGAAGATATTGTCTGGCGATATTTTAGGCAATATGAAGTTTCACTCTTAAACAAAGTCGAAGTATTTTTTTATCCATTTGTAAGTATTATACTGTTCGATCTGAGCTATACTTCTTTATTTTGGCAGGGTCTTAATTATCTGAGATAAAATATCGTTGGAAATATGTATTTTACAAATGTAAGCAATACAGTCAACATAAGAAAATATAATAATTAGGTAAAATAAACTAGCTATAATTTCTTAAAAATTGTTAATATTAAAATTTACACATTTAAATAACTTAGTATTCGTAAAATGCCTATAAGTTCAAGGAAAATGGACAGAGAAAATCTTAAGCCGATAAAAATTTCAAGTTAAGGGGAATTTTCAAATAAAAATACAACAGACGCTTTTTCAAAATAGGTAAAAGTAATTGGTCAAACTAATCGAGGGAATAAATTGAGATGGTAATGCAAGAAGTCTATAGAAGTCAAACACTTCTAAAATTGTGTATTTTACTGAGCTTCCAATTTGAAGGAATTGTTGTACTAAGGGTTTCCCACAACGAGATTTCTGCTTAAACCAACAACAAGCCAATTGTAAACCATGCAGAATAAGGCCCTTTTGCAAGTAAAAAGTTTTTACTTTCAACCGTTACCGTGAATAAGAATACTTTTAAATAGTCAATGTAGAATAGAGGAAACAATCCTAGATTGCAATCATCGGAGAAATGATTTGTTGTTTCCAATATTTCTCTATAAACAATAATGGAATGAGCATGTGGTACTTAAGTGAAATTTTAAACATTTAATTACCATAAAGATAGAATTGCAGATAATATCCTAAATTCTATCTATTCGTCTTGAGGCGGCTAATTAATTTAACAATTGTTTAATAATTGCAAAGCGTTTCATGATGTAGCGTCGGAATAAAATAAAAACACAAACAAACACGACTTTGAGCCCCTATTTTATTAAGTGCAACATGAGTAAAATTCTAATTTTATTTATTTTCTAACTTATTTGTGTTTTTAGAACATTTTAGTTATTTCCAGATAAATTGTTTATCGTTTACATAGTTTAATCTAAGTTATAATTTGACCCAAATATTAGCAGAAGTTTAACGTGTGTAAGGAATAACGTTATGGTAAACAAATAATTCTTGAAGTAATTCTGACTATCTTGAATGGGCAGATAAAGTTTGAGCCTTACAATCTCTTAAATAAGCATAAAGAATTTGTTGTTCCGGTAACTTATAGTTCCGCGCGAACCTCAATTAAAAAGTATTAATTAATTAAAGAAGTACACCGAGAACAATATATAGTATTCTTCATCATTTGATGAAGAGTCTTCCTGTATGTGACAAAGATTAGCTGGAGCTCTTAGTTGACCCGCAAGTAAATTGCCAATAACATTGTTGTTATAGTCGGAATCCTCATCGGTGATATCACAACAAGGTTTTTCCGGTGGTAACACAAATATGGCTAACGAGACCTCAGTATCTTGTATAAGACATAAAATCTCATATAGAGACAATCCTATGAAATAAAGTTCAGTAGGTTGCCATAGCTGTAGCAACATATATTCCTATTGTCATGCATGTAGGACGATCACATTGTCATCTCAATAACTTCTACCATAAACAACGTCAGAAGAAAGGAACGAGAGAAGAGAAATGTTATGCGTAAAAAATTTACTGATATACTAGTTTGGACTAGGTCCGATATTGACGGAGGTGCCATGTTGAAGATAAGTTTAGCTAGAAACTTCGGGTTATACAATAATTCAGGTTAGGAGATGTATCTATACGAGGATCGCACTATATGTTTCTGAATGTGGCAACACTGCAAATAACTATTTACAAATTTGAGGTTAGTTTAATGTTTCAATTGTTTGCAAATAAGTTACACCTTATTTGAAGTCAATATCTCGTTTCAGTATGTTGTGAGAATTTTTTGAAAAGTTAAAGTTCGGCTTAAAATGGAAGTGCCATGATTTTGTATGATTTTTGTTCGGATTTAACTTTTAATGAACCATTCACTCGTTTGCAAAATGCATTTCTGGGAGAAACGCCAAGTCGGACGATAATTGGTACAAAGATTTCCAACGGGAGAGGTCATCGTTTGAGAATGAAAATCGTGAAGATCGTCCGATTACCGCAACGACTTCAAATCACATTGATGCTGTTCGTCGCATGATTAAAAAAGATCACCGGGTGACCTATAATGCAATTCGTGCATTCTTTGGCATTGGAATGACTGTAATTCAAACAATTCTTCACGCCCATTTAAGTGTGTTGTCGCTGGATACCACATTGTTTAATAGAAGAGCAAAAAAAAGCGAGGGTCAACTGGTGCCTCGAAAACTTAGAACGCAATCATGAAGGTACGTCTAAGACACTTTACAATATCATTACAGACGACGAAACGTAGATCTACTGCTATGATCCATTAACTAAGCAGCTATCTTCCCAATGGATGTTTCAAAATGAAATGTGACCCGCAAAAGTGAAACAATCATGAAGTTGCGCTAAACAAATGATTGCTTCTTTCTTCAGTCGCACTAGTTACATTTTCTCCTTTACTCTTGAAAATAAGAAAACAGTTACTGCAGATTGGTATACTAGTATTTGCTTGCCAACTATGCTCTCAAAAGTGCAGAAAAAACAAATTGTTCTGCATCATGACAATGTTCCGGCGCATGCTGCAAAGTTGACAACTGAGTTTCTTCGATCTGCTGGAATCAAGTTAATGTCACATCCACCTTACAGCCCCGAATTAGCTCCATGCCATTTCTTCCTCTTTCCAGCTATTAAGAAGAAATTACGTGGAATCCATTTTTCAACACCAGAGGATGCTATACGGAATGGTTTCAGAGGATGTCTAAGTGCGTGAAATGTACAGGAGAGTACCCTGAAAAGTTATAAATATTGTTTGTTTAAAGATGTCTTGTTGTTACCCGTATTTAAAAATATATAGGGTAGCCCTCGTGTAAGTTCGGCCTTATCTAAAGACTTTTTCAGTATTGTAGAAAAATTGCATAATACTTGATTTTAAAAGTAATTGCGGTTGGTTTTTTTACGAGCAGTGTAGTACTTCATAGCCAGCTACTTTTTTATTTTTATAACTATATCCTTTGAAATTTATTTGTAGACTTTTATAAACTAAGAGAGTAATTCACGTGGATAATGTCTTAAATCTGTTATTATTTATATTAAACTCATTAACAAATTGACTTTTGATCATTGTAAAAATAATTAATCTAAACAATTACAGATAAAATTTAACGATACCTCATTGTTGCCATAATGTTATGCAAAATCACTTTATTAGATGTACTTAAAAAAATCACTGCCGCTAAGCACTTGCTTTTAAAGTATGTATCACGTATTTGTCAGTTTGTATCCGGGAATATGTCATAGGCCACGTAGCTGTAATTTGATTCAGCAAATGCCTACATCATGTTATTAATATTTTAACACTCTAGCGAGTGTTGATTGCTATTGTGAACACATTTTGAAAACCTTGGAGAACACCACTACCGTTAAGAAACGCAAAAGCTTCAGCGTAGTTGGACCAAGTGCACTCAAATTCAAACAGATTACATTGTAAAATGAAACTAATGTAAAATAAATATGTATAGTGTTTTTAAATGCATTCTAAGTTTAGAATCGTAAACAAATTATACTAAATAAGGTTATGAATACAGGAAATTACAATAAAGATTAAATGTAAGCAGTTTAATGGAGTAAGTATACATTTAAAATTAAGCCTGTTATTTGTTGTAAATAAGCCTGGAGGTAGATTATTTGCGAACTACGTGCGTCGATGTAGCTGGTTATATGTGGGAGTTGTAATTTAAATTCCGTAACTGATTTATTTATACTGATTCCCAAAGAAAAGAAAGCGTCTCGGAAGCCATAAAGTTCCTTTCAAAACTGAAGTTCTAGTTATTGGTAACCACCTAGTATAATCGCAGTTTTCTTTGATTTATGATCACAACTCTTCGCAGATGCTAATATCGCAGAAAACTTGTAACTGTCTATTTAATTAAGCTTCTTTAAATAACAAAATTCCTACGCTATGTCGCAGTTTTATACAGGAAATTATGACAAATCTGCACAACGGTAAATGGGATATAAGATGACGTTATATAATGTTTTGGTAGAAATTAAAAACGAGTTTCAAGCAAATTAACCATAAATCACTTTTGCTTCAAGATTCCGGTGCATACAAACAAGTTAGTCAATGATTGCGAAATTCTTTCTAAAAAATTAACCTGATGATGTTGCTTTTATCTTTGAAATATTATTTCTTAAACATATTTTAACAGAATTAAATAGGCTTTGGTTATATATAATTAAATAAATTTTCTTTGAAATTAAGTTTTAAAGATATGCATCTTTTGTAAAATGACCTGGGTATGTAAAAACAGCGAAAATGCGTACACCGAATTAACCTAATTAATATACTTCAGAAAACTTACTTCAAATAAATGTACCCCAAGTTATAAACAATTCATTAACTTAAACAAAAATTCCTTTCCCCCTTGCGGAAATATTTTCGAGTCGGTATTTTATTTTCAACGCAACATGTTTTGTAGACTAAAAAGAAGAGAAACGCCTATCTTAAGTCACATTGCTATTTATTTTCACTCGTCACGTTAATAAATAAACGTGTAGAGGCGTTTTTTAAAGACATAGAATTCATTTTTATTACTTCCTAGTTGAAAAATTTGTTATCACGATGTCTATACCAAACAGTACACAAGACACCACCCTCATTATGTAGTTGCAATTTAAGCGAAATGGTGGAAAGCCCAAAAACATTTTAGTTTAATTTATTACCACTACCTTATCCAGAGAGAAATTTATAACACTTTCCTAACACTAAATTGCCTACGGAGTCCCTTGTGCTTATAATTAATTACTTTGAAAATTTAATGAATAATAATTGTAAAATGATTCTTTAAGAATAAGCGGGTCGTAGAAGTTGTGTTAGTGTTAAATTTATTTGATTACTTTTGCGAACAACACAGAAGTATATTATTTTGTATAACGTCAGTGAAACCGCAAAATCTTGTATGAGAAGAATTTACAATTTTATACGATACAAGAAAAATAATTCATTTTCCCTAATTTCTGAGACTTTTTGAACATATAAAATTGTTTATATAATTAAGACATTTGGGAGTAGAGAAAAAGAAAATTAATAGCAATAGATTTATATAAATTTATGTTTAATAGCTGATTTTGGTGTCTTTTTCTAGTTGAAAATGCTGATATACGAGGATTTAAACTAAAATAAAATCTCGTAAAAAATTTTATTAATTAGATACTTGAAGAAATAATACACCTAACAAACTAAAAATAATAATTATAAAAACGAAATAAATTTTTTAAATTATCGTTGCTTAATAATCATGCGGAAAATCATCATGCGCCATCCATTTCTTTTTTAGGGATCTTTAGATGTTTATATTTGTCAGTCTTAATTTTAAGTCTTTCAGTATTATGATTTACAATAGAAAAATCTGGTATGAGACAACACACGGCGTTTTCTTACGCACATAGATATACAAATATGCAAATGTCTACATGATTCGAATATTATTTACGTTTATTTTATGAACGATGTTAGACTCACGTAATTTAATTTATAAATTAACGCGAATCTAACATAGAAAAATTAAATCAATTGTATAGATTTATTTTTCTAAAAGATTGTTAATTTATAAGAAATTATCTAAGGGTAGATGTAAGTATATTCTAGAAAGT